>KZ061650.1:287607-325536 GCA_002091835.1 Anopheles maculatus
CGTCGTGTCGTGTTTCAATAAACGATCTACGAACCAAGTTTCTTGCCGATAGCCAGCTAATGCACCAAGACAGAAAATGGGGTTTTCCGTGGCCGGATGCTGATGTGAAAATTGATGAACGTTTCGGTGCCCCGCCAGCTGGTATAATATTGCCGACTGTTTAGCTTGATCGCCGGCTGACGGTGATAATCTTTTGTGCAATGAAATCGATTCGTAGCGGTCGCAAAAAGTTTTCCCATTTTGTATTTTTTTGGGTTTTAGGTTGGTCGAACTAAATGAAATAGATTTTTATTTCCAAAAAGAGCATAAGGTTCGGGTTATTTCGCGCAAAGTCGTCTACGTTTATGGCCAAGAATGCAAGGTGTTGCCGCGAGGTTTTATGTTCACTATTTTGAATACATTTCTTGAGTCTGCTTACGGTCTATTTTATAAAAGTGTTCCTATTCTAAAACTATGTTAAGAGTGTCGTTCGAAGTCATAATATGTTATGTGCAGAAGGTACTTGAATTACGCGACTACTGAGTATTCGAGTGGGCGATACATCGAACTAGTTTTGTATTGTACTTTGTTATTAAAATTCAAGCAACAACTCAGAAGTTATTGAGCCTCCTGATCACAATTTCTGATCACAAAACTAGTTTAGATATCCGAACATCAGGATTTTTCAACTGAAATCTTTCATTACGACTCTCGTTGTCGCTCTTTACTCAATTTATTTTTCTATTATTCCAGCAAGTTGACTAAAACACTCTTTTTTATATTATATAGAGTATTTTCCACAACTTCACATTTCAAACCAATCAAAATGACGCACTTCAATGAAGTTATGTTCTTCGTTATTTGATTTAAAATCATTTAAAATCTTGAATATTGCGTTACTCGGGACGATCCTGTGCCCATAGCTGCACTCGTTTAATCGTCAAAGCTGCTTCATTCAATTCAATTTAATACAAAATACTTTATTACTGTAACATGCTCCATCTTTTATGCTGACCTCTATCTCTTCTCGTCGACCAATTCCTCCTGCTCTTCTCACGAGTGAGTTATATGTGTGAAAGCAAACATCCATCAACTCCTTCCACAAGACGGCATACAAAACCGTACCAACAAAAACTCATTGGACCTTTATGACCTTTTGCCGCAGCAGCACGCTGCAGTAGTCGTAAAGCACGACACACAAAAGCCAAACAGAGTCTTCCACCAAGTGTCTCTCTCTCTCTCTCGCTCTCGCCACTCTCGTCCCATTTTCCCAGTGTCCAGATTCTGGCTGATAAAATTCCATTCCCAAAAGCGTGCCCGCTTTAACATTCAAATACAAAAAAATCAGTCTACTAATGCAGTAACGGCCGAGTATCTCCCGTATAAACGGAAAGCTCCTTCGCCGAGTCACGGCACGCGGAAACTTGCACCCTAAAATCCTTTGCCTCCCTTTTGGTTCGGACAATTCGGGTGTGAAGAATCATTGCAAACACGGAATAAAAACGCTGCGGTTGGTTGACTTTCCCATTCGCTTTCCTTTTTTTTCTTTTGAGGAAGAAAAATTCCCACCTCGTTAGCTTCGCAATTTTTTGGATGCAAAAGCGTTCTGCTGTGACGCTCCCGCCGTACGTACAATGTTAATCCGCAAGCTATTACGAGGAAATCCGGAAGCGAGTGCTACATCCGGTGGTATATACACACGCGCGCGCTCTCGAATTCGTACACGGAAACATCCGGGAAATGGCACGCGAAAATGCCACCGAAGAGACATCCCAAATGAAAAACTGTTGCGAATGCAGTCAGCACAGCCTCTAGCGTCGACACAACAGTGCCCGGTGTCAATGATTGTGGTGGTTCGGTACATTCTGCATAAGCTTCTGCAAGGTTGATTGCTTTGTAGTTTGTACCCGCGTGCAGCATGCCGGTTCCGGCGTACTTCCGGCGTCCCTTTTTCCGGCGCAAACGATCTCACCACAAACCCGGCGACTCAAAAACGTGTTGTTTGCTGCATTTTGAAGCCTTCTTTACACACGCAAACATACGAACACACTCGAAAGCTCGCAGTACAAAGAGATACAAAAGTTTTCAAACGGCAAGTATAGGATAATAGTTTGTCGCCATAATTTGTGCTTTCGCACGCGCTTGATCCATCCCGCAAAAGGTCTGGTTTGTTTGTTCGGTGCGGAGGTTCGTTCCCGGTCGATGGTTCTTGAGCTTGAGCGTTGTCGAAGTTTATCCGGTGCAACATGTTTTCCAAACACACAAAACCTGATGTGCGCAAACACCGGGAAAGGTACTGGCAGAGCGACCGAAATGCTTCCCTTCTTTAGAACGATTTCCCATAGTCCCGGGTGATGCTTTATGAATGGAGGGAAATTAGATTGCTCGGTGTTAGGTCCCCTAAAGACCAAGCTCTTCTAACCTGCTGCTAGACAGCGCTTTCTACCGTGTTTTGCATTTATTTGTATTTTAATGTGTTAACTTTTCATATGAAGAAACCCTTTTCTTTGTCGGTTGTGGAACGTTTCTTTTTTGTAACTCGAAGTTTTTCTCTGTTCACAATTCAATGTCAATTTCCGAACAATCAAACATCATTTCATACAAAAACCGCTGTCTATCACTGTGGCATTTTCGCTTTTCAGACGTATGAAAATGCCACTTCTGGAACTTTGAGGGTTTTTTTTTTCATTTTTCTTAGTGAATATTTCATCCCCTTTTATATTTTCCTTTCATTGTAAACCATCCACTAAAGCGTCGGTGATTTTTTATCCTTATTTTTGCATATTTTCTACTTCAGTTACGTTCTTCTCTTATGGTTAAGGTTTAATTTCATTTTTGGTTTTAATGTTTCACTATTCTGGTTGTTAATTTTGTTGAGCTGACAACAAATGCTGATGATTTTGTTAGCTTATCTTAAGTTGTCATCATTAATTCATGTCATTTCTGTTTTTTGTTTTACCTTTCTTCACTTTGTACTATTTTGTATATTTTAGCTAAAAAATGGCTGTTTAATCTTTCTTAATTTTACTTTATTTAACTTAGTTTATTTAGTTTAGTTCATTTTATATTATTTTATTGCATTTTACCCTTTGTTAGATCATCTGCTTCATCTAATGACGTTTTATTTATTTGTATGCGAATTCATGGCAATTCATTTTACTGGTTTCCTATTCTGAGTTATTTTTTTTTCAATTCATGATGATTTTCTTTAAGTTTTGCTACAATTTAAGTTTGTATTGATATTTTTATTTTCTTTGCTTCTATTCTAGTGTTTCTTTATAACTTATTAGTTCAATTATGCCTTTTTCTATTAACTCATGTTTCAATTGGGTAATTTCATATTATTCAATCTTTTCTTAATTTACTATCAAAAATTTTAGAGTTTTCATTACATTTTCGTAAATTTATTTGTAACTTCTACGTTTTGTTCGATTTTTTCAACGGTTCTGTTTCTAAACTTTAACTTTCGAGTTAATTTCCTGCTAAATTTGTAGTTTTTTTTCTTTATTTTCTTTGCTTAACGAGTATAAAAATTTAACGTTTTTCTTTTCACATTTCGCAATTTTTTATGTTTCATTATTTGTAAAGTTTTAAAATATAATAATGACGGAAAATTATAAACAATAATGCATCATATTTAATCCTCTTTTTATTCCTTACTTAACTATGTTTATTTATTTCTAAACTATTTTATTCTTTTACACTAAAACTAGAAAAACTACAACGTATAAAGCATATCGCTTTCTTATCCCACAAGAAAACGATTATCTTTGATCGCCTTTTCCTAACCTTGACACGTGCGTCTTCTGTCAACCGCATCTCCGCTGCTAAACCATTTAATGGGACAGAATCGGTTCCAAATTTCGCTTCATTATTTGCACTAACTTTGCTCAATTTTATTTACCCACTACCTACCTTCCTTTCCTCCCTCAATTTCCTCACCCTGGCATCTGCATCACCATGGGAAGTGGTCCATCTGTGTGGAAAATCGTAATGCTAACGGCAAATATACTCGTCTCGTAAAAAAGTAACCATGTTCGTACAAGTGTCACATCGCTTAGCCATATCCACGGAATTGGCAATAAACGAATGAAGGGATGGAGGGGGAGGAAGGTATGAGGGAGGGACAAAACTATTTTCGGACACCTTACAGTACAACTCCCAGGGGGAAAGCGAGGAAGGGTGATGGGTGGTGTGGTCGATTCTAGTGACCTCAGTTGCCCTGCTGCAGATGAAGACGCGGACCTTTCGGCTCCGTTATTGAATTAGACACTAGCGCAGGGTTCAGTTCCAAGGATACCCGTATTGCCTCCAACTCCCCTTGACCTCCCCCTTGACCTCCCTTCCTTCCCATGGTGTATATGGCAGTTAACGAAGTTATGCGCTCTGCTGGAAACTCAATCAACACGCACGTCAAACTGATACGGCGTTTTTCCCCCCTGCACGGCTGACTGTGCGGAAAGGAATCCGGTGCGACAGTTTTCCTTGCTTCCCTTCATTACCTGACTGTGGCATCTGCATCACCATGGGAAGTGGTCCATCTGGGTGGAAAATCGTAATGCCAACGGCAAATAAACTCGTCTCGTAAAAAAGTAACCATGTTCGTACAAGTGTCACATCGCTTAGCCATATCCACGGAATTGGCAATAAACGAATGAAGGGATGGAGGGGGAGGAAGGTATGAGGGAGGGACAAAACTATTTTCGGACACCTTACAGTACAACTCCCAGGGGGAAAGCGAGGAAGGGTGATGGGTGGTGTGGTCGATTCTAGTGACCTCAGTTGCCCTGCTGCAGATGAAGACGCGGACCTTTCGGCTCCGTTATTGAATTAGACACTAGCGCAGGGTTCAGTTCCAAGGATACCCGTATTGCCTCCAACTCCCCTTGACCTCCCCCTTGACCTCCCTTCCTTCCCATGGTGTATATGGCAGTTAACGAAGTTATGCGCTCTGCTGGAAACTCAATCAACACGCACGTCAAACTGATACGGCGTTTTTCCCCCCTGCACGCTGACTGTGCGTGAAAGGAATCCGGTGCGACAGTTTTCCTTGCGTTTTCCTTCTGGTGCTGCTGCTCGTGAAGTTTTCCGCTTTTTTTTTTCCCCCCGTCAGTCATCGCCATTTTTTTTTTGTTTGGATATTTGGATGGTTTTAGTTGCCCTGCGCTCGCGACACACCGGGAAAAGCGAAATAGTTTATTCTATTCATTTTCCGGATCCGAACAATTTTTTTTCTCTCCCTTCCGCCGACCGCGTCAATGAATATTCATGAGGTCGGGAAAATCTTCACGGTCGAAATGTGAGTGTGTGTGTGTGCTGCCGTCACGGTCAAAGGTCGTCAGGAGACACGTTACACGGTGCTGCGTTACATCGGTTGCCTGGGTGAGGGGCAAAGGGTAATCCCCAATCGGGGAGAAGGCAAGGAAGTGGAGGATGCATTACTGTTTTTGCTGCGCCATTCGGCAAATCAAACAAACGTTAGGAAAAACTTTATTGCCCGGTCACCCGGCGTACCGAGCGGCGCGCACGTTAATGGTTGCGACGTTAAATGATGCTTAGCACTTTGTTTTGGCATCTCTGCCGCTACAGTTGATATTACTTTTTGGCAAGTTTTCTTTCACTTGAAGTAGTGTGATTCCTTGAACTGTGCAAGAAGAAAATATAAGGATTTTTTTTGTATAAACTTGAGTATTATTCTAAATTTCCCTTTTTTTTGTCGTATTTTTATAAGATTGTTTGTTTCTTACTAGTTTAATTGTGTTCAATTTAAGTTTAACTTCTTTAATTAGCACTTTTTATTTAGAGAACAATTTATTGTTATTTGTACACTTTGATTTATTGTTTTTTATGTCAATTAATCAAATTATTATTTATCTGTCCATCTTTATTGTCTTGTTTTATCTATTGTATTACTTCTTTTGTTGAAGAAGTACATCTTATTGTCATTTTCTTATTCTAATCTAATGATGAAAATGTTATACTTATTTTTTATTAATTTATAATGACCTTTTGAAAAACATGAGTTGGTTCTGCAAAATTGATTATTCAAGCATGACAAAAATACACAAGGAATGCTTCTCTTAAAAATAACTTGTAAAATGTTAACTTGTACTGTTATTATGATGTGAAATAGAACACAGAAGGAAGTTAATAAAACTCACGTGTCAAGAGCTTCGATTGCACATTAAATTTAACAGTAAACTGTTTTTATACAGTAATGAAATAAATGGCAATTTAAAGCATTTTCTGCTACAATGCCGAAATGAGAAACATTTCCCCAAAGAAGCGCTTTTCCACCAATACACACAGCTCGTCATAATACCTCGACATTCTCTCACTACCAAACAGCATGTCTTCATCTGGTGCTCGATATTCTACTCACAGAACGCATCACTTCTAGAACACGGCACGGCATCTCCAGGCATCTCCGGCATCAGATTTGCCAAGAAAGCTCTTTGTCAACAGTCATGAAATCGCTGCTAAAACAAACAGCACGTGACAAACACGGGATCGATCCTAGCCTGCCAGCTTTTCCACCCGCTCGGCCAGTGTGATCACTGGCTGTCTCGGGGGAGTTGAAATTATATTTACTGGCCGTGCCTAGCATTTATAACGAGGGTTATCCAGGCAGCTGCGTTCATTTCCCACCACGGCAGTCTGAAATGAAACCGGGATGAGCGTTTAATCGGAGGACGGTCGACAAAGTGTCCACCAGCTTCTTATTTATGCAGTCGAAAATAAGATATTCCAGGACAATTTTTCTTCACCATCCTGTGTCAGTACAACTTTCGCCCAGCCGGAGTACGGAACAGGTGTACCGATTGTTATGTAAATTAGTACAACACGGATACAACACGGCAAAAATCTTTCCGGTACGAGTCCGGTACGCAACCATTGTTACTAGCAAGGATTGAACTTTCACCTCCTTCCCCTTTTCTCCACCCTTCTCCTGCCTACCAGAAACATATGAAAATTTAAATCATTACCATACGTCCGTTCCATCGTTCCTGCAGCCGACACGATGTGTGCAGTGAAGGTTCAATTGCTCGATTTGGAATTAAACGATCGACACAAAAAACACCGAACACTCGCTCACATCAAGGATATAGCAAAACTCCAGTGCAATCCTCCCAATCGCGCCAATTATCGGTAATTGATGGTTGTACTGGTACGATTATCGGCTTTTCGTAGCGGCGCATTGTGCCGGTGCAATCGAGCCATCGACCGATTTATGGGGAAGCGAGAGTTTTATTTCAATCGGATATTGATTTCAGTTTTAAACACATGCTGACGGGAGATAGGGAGAGAAAGGAAGGGGACATTTGAATTTGAATTTGAAAAAAAAAAACATCAATTTTGATCAATGTTTTAAAAATAACCATCGAAAAATGAATAGTGTTAGCTATGCAGCTTTGATTTCTACTCTTATACGCCTAAAGGTATGCAATTCGGCTCACACCATACGAATCTAGCTAGAGTTCATCATTTTTCTTCTAAATTAATACAGGTAAATGGATATTTTTCTCCAGAAAAGGAAAAAGAGGAAACCAATTTATGAATTGAAAACTATTTTGATAAAAAAAATCTTTCATTTAGAGCAAAAATTGTTTATAAATTCGTTAGAAAGCACAAGAAATTTGAACTACGACTATTATTCACATTTGAAAGTGGTTTTCATTTTTGCTGTTCCTCAAAGCAAGGAAAACCATCAAAATTTTCCTTGAGAACATGTTAACCCTTATGCTCAATGTTTTGAATATAGGAAAAAGAAAAAAAATTAAATAAAAACCAATAAAAATTTCAACCCATTAATATTCTCAAGCGATAGTGCATTGATGAGCTCACGCCCATAAATTATTGCCATTTAATAAGCGCTTAAACAGCTATTAAGCTCGATTAAAGGATGCCCTTCTCTTCACCAATCGCTTCTAAGCTGAATCAACGGCCGTATCAAACCATTTTATGTTCTTTCATCAAGCCAAACCTCTCACCAAAGCGGATGCAATTATTCACCCGGTGAGATGACCTTAACGTCATGTTTTTTGCATGACTTCCAATAATCCATCTTCAAGAATCCACCTTCCATCCAGCTTGGTGGCTTCTTCTGCCCACACAAAAACACACCCCGCCACACACTAATCGTTGATTCGACGCGGTCATAAATATACCACAAATGGGTTTTAACCTTATCCTATCGTTGGGTTTTTGTTGTGCAAACCTAATAAGGTTTCTGCAACCGGCGCAGACAGAAATTATGGCCACCAAGATCAGCAACCCTACATATCATCGATCGGGTTTCGTTGTGGCACAAATAAATGTTTTTCTTCCCGTGGAAATGGGAACTTTTTCAATAAATCCGTAACAGATGCTAGATGCAAACAATATCATCACCAGCCGGGGTAGTAGTAGCTTCACGTATGTGCGTGTTTGTAAATCATGTCACGTACCACGGAAGCTTACTTCTCTAGCACAAATGTGTTGAATACACAGACACACAGGCACGCTTTCGGGAACTGTTTTAAAGCTCTCCGGTAAGTGTTAAAAGTAGAGAGAGAGTGTACGAGTGGCACACAAAAAAATAAAGCACATCCATATCCTCATAACATATTTAAGCCCTACAAGCACTTCCGGGGATCGATCTGCTTCGGGTGGCTTCGGGGCAGATTCGCACGTACGAACGAAACGAGTAATTTATATCGATTCGTGGCTGCACTTTCACGTACTACATACTTCACCAGTTCGAAACCGAATACACTTCCGCATTATGAGCACACAAGTGCAATAGGAACGATTTATTATTCTACCAGGAATAGGGCGGAAAATACGCTCGGAGCTGTATAACACGCGTACTGAATAAATTTTAGTGTCGTCTAGGGGCATTGCAAAAATGCTGTATTTGCTATGTTAAAATAGCTTTAAACTTTTATTTTAATGCGAAACTACTCAGCTAGGATCAATCTCTCCCGTTCGCATTACTTTGTTCATTCAGATGAAAAGCCATTTGCTTCCAACCTTTCTTCCGGTTCTCTTCTACTACGTCCTTTAAAACCTTATCCAGAGCGTAATCCTGCATCACCTACCAACGTCTAGACCGAACAACTTTCCGCGCGCCTAATTGAGCACCCAAGTACCGCGCACCCTTTCGGAGAAGTTATTTGTGATGCGACAATCGGATCGTTAAATTCTCAAGTCAGACCACCACCGAACCGTCCAAAAACGCCCTCAGCGTAATGGATCGTAAAATGTTGGAGCGAACGGAACAAAATTGAAAATAAAATATCATTTTTGCCGGGGGTATTATTCAGTTCAGCGAATCGACTCCATTTAAATCGACGATAGCTTTTGTCTGCCTAATCCGGCTTTCATCCATCTTTACGACGCCGGACGGATCATTGATGATTTGTTGCCGTTTTGCCTAATCTGCTTTCGACGGCAAGGTTGTCCAAGGTGGTCGCCACCTACCGATGACATTTATTTCTTACGCAGGGCTCTTTAAACTAACACACCCCCGGAACGCACCGGAAGGATTTCCCGACCGACACGGGGCACACAATTTATGATCATTATTTATGATGTTTGCCTAGTTCTGGCATCGGTAGTCGCTCGATGCGTTCGCTATAAATCATTAGCAATTTGTCAAACCTTTTTTCGGCGATGCGGGACCGATTTTAATGTGATCCCGAGCCGGGCGCGTCAACATTGCCGGACGGCAAATAAATTATCTTTCGATTCATTCTAAATTCAAATTAAAACTAGGCCCGCCAGCTGACCGTTCTGGGGATCGGGTTTTCCATGGTGCCGCGTAGAAGCGATGACTATAAATATTCAAATAATTTTAAAACGGTCCTGGGAACCTCTCTTTCTCTCCCTCTCTGTTGGAGTTGGTAAAATTTGGGACGTGTCCGATACAAACTAATCAAATGTCAAGCTGCTGCTGCTATTTCCCTTGCGTACGAGCCGTCTGATCTGGGACTAGGTAGCGTTTTTATGTGTTCAAGCTGGACACAAATCATAAATATGACTGCTTGTCAACATGTTTTGCAGAAATAAATCAAAAGATTATGCCATCAAAAGGCAAGGGCTAACTAAATTTGGCGAGAGATCATTCATGCGTGTAATTAATCTGGACTTAATCATCCGTTTGGTTCAAGTATTTGATACTCTTTCGGAGGATTAGTCTACGTAGTTCTAATGCTTCTCTTGACCTTGACCTTTAGTCCATCATAATGTTTAACTAAGTACTTGATGATTACATTTTTGAACCTAAAACCTCCAAGCCTACCAACACCGGAGACCTTCATTAACTCTTCTTGTTCAACTTAACATAGAACGGAGGTTAATTGCTCCAGTTAACAGATTAAGAATCATTAGAATTCTTCGGTCTTGCAAGTGTGAAGAACCCAGTTCAACAACAAAGCCTTATTTATTCATCTTGAACTACAAACAAGTCTATCTGCAAGACCAAGCTGTTTATAACCATCCGCGGGAGTAACTTTCTAATCTTCAGACCAACAAAGCTACTCTATCGAGATGCAAAAAGACTTAACAATTGAACACTTCTTTCGAGAAGTGGTAAGGTCTCCCATATTCATCAGTGATACGAGAATCAAAAGCACAACTCTTATCTCAATGACTACAACTAACAGAGGCCTACGCGTAGTCTTGCAGACGAAGAATTACGCACATCAGTTAACTAGAATCTCTTTTTGAAGCTCGATCGACTCTTAAAAGCTCAGGAAAGATCTCAATGTCATTTTATTCGTTATTTTAGCTACAAATCTCCGAGGCAATGATGCTAGTTTATTGAAGATGACTTACCAAGACCCTGTGACACCACGAACCTAAAGATATAGTATTTTATGAAATCTCTCCAAAGAGGATCTATCTATTGTAATGGCCTAACTTATCCAGTGAATAGCTGGGTCTCATCAATTAATTTGAAATAATGAAGCTGTTTGGTCTCAAAAGATTTGATGTCTTACAACACCCCGTTTGCAGCGATTTCACTCTTTTATTATATTTTAGTATCAGATAATCTCAAAAACTTTTTTTTTCCAAATTTCCTTGAATAGTGTTGCTCTCCTTGAATCTTGAAAAACTTAAGATGTTGTTCTCCATAACAATGTCAGGAAATTCGAGAAATCTATTTTATTGAAGATGACGAAATGAAGTTCAGCTTTTAAAAATAATTCCTTTTCATTTCTTACCATGTGAAGATTATCGTCAGAACACTAAATTAGTTCCAAGCGATCCAATCAAGCTTTTCCAACTCCTCTTAAAATACACACCCAAACGCCGACCACACTATTGTGCCTTCGGGCAATGGTTCCAGTGCACTTTCTGATAAGACACTCGCTTGCTACGCTGCAACTACGGTCCACACGAAACATCCCAACTAGAACGCTAAGATTATTTATTATCTTACATCGGTCCCAGCGCGGCACACAAACCGGCTCGGAACGGAAGCCAACCGAAGCAAACCGGGTGTCCTAGTTCCTGCAATCTTATTTCCCTCGAGCCATTCGGCCACCGTCAGAAAAGTGTCTTTTTCGCTGCCACCGGCGGCCACCAAATCCCCAGGTTCCGGTACATTGCCAATAAAGTTGTCCCAAACCTCCACGCGCACGTTCTGCCCACTGTTTGATGTTCCAATTCCCGGGCGAAAATTGGCACAAGACGTACCGACTTTCTTCGCTTCGATCTTTGCACTTCGCTTGCAGGAAGATGTCCGGGTTTGGTCTTAAAGTTCGGGAGACCCGAACATTCTCTGCTCAGTGCAGCACACCCGTGGACAGAACGTTCCTCAGATGAAGAATAAATTCACATCAAATCTGTTACCCTTTCCCAGGGACCGAGTTAGACAACCCTTGGGGGACTAAGAATTCGGCAGGATTCCTTTCTGCACTGAGGCTAATCCATCCATGGTCTTGGGTTTTCAGAGCGACTGGGAATGAAAATTTATACCCTGCAAAAAAAACCTCAACTCGGTTGCGTGTCTGTGGTGGGGACGTCTTTCAAATCTTACCCGTACGTTACGGGAAATGGTTTCTCTAACGATATTAAACTCTGCCGTTGCGCTTCTCTATCCTCGTATCTTTTACGCTTGCTCACTCTAACGCTAACGATCGTTTTATTGTGCTTGACTTTTCCTAACCATTTTCGGCGACCATCAGCCATCACCGGCCGGACGTTTGTGTCGTTCTACGAGTGTACGTACGAGTCTTAAGGAGGCGTGTGTATTATTTTTATCCCGTTTTGCTCCTTCTATCTACCTCACCTCACCTTGTGACACACATTCAACGAATTTCTTTTCGAATTTTACCGTATCCAACAACAACAAAAAAAAAACAATAAAATGAAAAATCCATCAAAATGGAATCGGGTTTTCCACACCACACGTTGTTCGCACCTTTCTTTCAACGTTGTTTTATTGTTTCTACATTGTTTCCAACACCATTTTCGCAAGACCACCGGCGTGTCATCGAATCGATAGTCCGCTTTGTGTCTACCCTTATCATCAATTCTGTCTCAATTCCCAACCCAGCCGCACATAACTTCTCCCCCGACCGTCGTCATATCAGGTCCTGTTAAGATTTGCTCCCATTTTTCCGTGCATTAAAAATATAACAACCAATCAACGTTAAAACCGGTGCCCATAACGTTCCTGTTCCGCTTGTCAACGCAGCCACCGAGCAATCAAAATGGCCAACCAGGTTCCTGATCGGCTTCATCTTTCTCCACAGAACAAACCAAACGTCGCATCTCGAATGCCATGAATCTGGTCAAAGTCAACACGAAGCTCTCGAGAGACTAGTAGACACCCGGTTGGACAATCGGAAAATGGTTCGGCATCACAAACAAAACGGAGCATGGGCGCACTCGGGCAATAAAAGTGAAACGCAAATTCGAACCTCCCGCCCGACACATCTTCGCATGCAACCAAAACTGTGACGGAATGTGATTTGTTTAGTTTTATTGGGTAACACGAACAGGGGATCCCATTTCCCATTTGCTCTGTCAACGATGCTTCGCCCGTGACGCGTTAAACAAGGCTCCAGTTCTCTTCCGGGAAGGATGTGGGATACCGTGCCCCCCTGGTTAGCTATAGCCTACTCGTCCATTTCTTTGTTGATCCTGTGCCAAATTTCCCATTCTGTCTTGTGTGTTTGAATCAGGATCCTTGGAATGTGTTTTTTTGTTTTGTTTTGTTAGGTTCAATATTCTTTCCGTGTACTGCGTGTCCTCCAATGATTAGAGTGTGTGTTCCGGTTCCAGCAAAATGCTGCTTCTGTGTATAGACGTTAATCCCTTTTTCGAACCGAATCCTCACCTTCAGCGTCCCTTAGATGTCCAGATTTCCTGGAAGGAGTGTAAAATTTAGCATCCAACTCTTAGACATTAAAACACACAAAAAAGGCACGCCAAAAATGCATCACAAACGTTTTGTACTGTTTATTGTTCATAGAACACAACTATACAAATAGTCATATTGAATTCTCCCTTTTCGTTACGTAGCACCTAAGCCATCCTCCAATCGTCTTCTGTCATGTCATGCCTAGCGAGTTACTTCGTCCAATTAAAGCCCGATACGTTAACCAAATGAAAATAACAAACCCCATCACCGCATCATGATTAAACTTTCCAGCTATCTAAACGACCGAACAAAACTTTCCCCGTTCGCACGAGTTGATTATCCGTTGATTTATTGATGTACAGCAGCAGCAGCAAAACAAAAACACACCGTCCAATATGACCGCACAATAACGCACCGCCACACTAGCACGCCATTATGGTTTTGCGTCGAAGCCGTGCTTTGACGTTCGAGTGATTTAGTGGGCTTGTGGGGAAAGTTTTGACCGTCCGCTTTGTCACCACTGTGTCAAAGCATGGGATATTGTAGGGATGAGGATATAACTTTAATGTGAAAGATTTCCTAACCTCAAAAGCTCTTGTGGCGTTGAAAGATATCTGCGATGTATTGCTAGTTCCCAGTAAGCAGCCTTAGAGTAGCCAAAAATGACTATAAATAAGCTCCTCAAACTATCGAACCCTGCCATCTTACAAAAACCATGTTCTGCGCCAAATGTTCCACCAATATTGCTTGACACCAGTGATAGCATCATTACATGCACCAAAATAAAAGGATCGCTCGTGCTTTACCGTCCTGATATAAGCACAATCTCTTCTTTTTATATTAAAAATAACAAAGACACATCGTCGGGGCACACCTCAAGCCTCAGCCGGACTTCCCGGAAGGATAGTGCTGCTGGATATACTTTATCAAAAAAACCTCCATTGTTGAATTTTTGTGAACATTGTACCAACCGCTGGTTGCATCTTTTTTGCTACCGTCTCTGCAACTGCAGGTGCAAGCAGGAAGTTTCCAGAAATAGCTCAACACTGCCTCTCACGCCATCGTACCGGGCTGTGCTTCAACGTGCTTTTTCTCGTCTATTTTTCACACACTAACCGTACATCGGGTTCGCCGAACTACACCGATGGTCAACTTTTTGGCATCGTTTATCACACTACCGGTACCGGAGAGATGTGGCAACCAACAAAATGGACCTCCACACAGCTAGACACAGCTAGAGGTGAAGGGTAAAAGCTATTCACAACTAATTCTACCACCCATTATCTCACCGGCAATGCTGTGTTGCTGGTACTTTTTTTCCTGCTTTGGTTCAAAGTTTTCGGTGCGTTGTGCTGCGAAGCATCTGTTTCCCGGTGTAAGCTGTGCGGTTGCCGGAATTCTTTCCATCCGGAACTTTGGGCGTAACGTGCACGCTTCAATCTCACCAGGTTCACAGGACCAGACAGAAGCGAACCGATAACACCACACGTTTCGGAGCTTTTGTTTCGTCTGATTCTTTTGCAGCCAATTTCTGACCCTCATCCGTTACATGTTGAAAACCCCAACGGGCGAAAAAAAAAAGAAAACAGAACAGAATTCCCATTTCGGGAAAATGTAGCTGCGCCGGCATTTTTCACTTCAGCCAACAGCAAACCAGTCCAAATATTGATTCGCGTGTATCAGCGCTCAGTTTTTATTCCGTGTGTCAATAGTCGGCAGCAAAAATGGTACAAATTGCCAACACACGAATGAAGTGAGTTCAATCAACATGTGTGTTTTGTTTTATTATTCACGTAAAAACATGTACCGAAAAACATTTAAATTCTGTTTCGACCACCCTCCAAAAAACAGGCTCCCTGTCAGGCACTCAAATCTAGGCGTAATTAAATTCATTCACTTCAGTAAACGGCATCCAGTACGGCATCTGCACGCCCTGCAGGCTTCAATCGAGATTATAAGCTTGAGTTAGGGAATTATGCGAGTAATTTCGTACTCCTGAGGGCTGAGATTTCGTTGTGATTGATGTTGTGAGATGTTTTCGCTCGCTCTCGGCGTCCTGGCAAAGGCACATCTACAACACATCTGGCTGCTTTTGTGGGAATTGTAATAAATCATGGTCCAATAATGAAAACTTCTGATTTACAACGTCTTATTAAGTGGCAGCAGAACGCATTTTCCTGGACCTAGTGGTTTCTAAGATATGACGTTAAATTTTTAATCACACCATAGATAATCCTCACCAAGAGTGTTGTATATGTCCTGGCTCTCGTAGACATTAGACTAGCGAAATGAATGTATCCGTATCTCTCTCTGTGTGTGTCTGTGTGATAGTTTAATGTCATCGTCTGGTTTCCTTCTACCGTAGTTGATGAGTGTTGCTGTCGTAGTTCTAGATGTCCTTCCCACACACACACACACACACACATCAACTCATCCCTATATTTCCCTGTAGAGAGTCATCACTGTTAAGCACGCACATATCTCGCATCTCGCTTTAAAGGCACACCTTAGGCGACTGCTTAAAGATTCAAACAAATTACCTTAAATCGCCACCATCAGCTTCTGCCCTCATCATAAATTAACCACACGCACCACTGAAAGAAAGACTGCAAGATGGCGTGCTTGAGCGTGCCTTGCTTAATGAAGAAACTTAAGACAACACATTAACGCATCATTTGCCTCATTTGGAAGTAATTTCTCAGACAGACTCCTTGTGTTTCAATCCTTGTATCTCGATGGGAAGAATAGATTCATACGATTATTCTCATAAGGTAGTTATGGTCTGCGAATTGCATACATTGGGGCACACTGTGATAAAGGAGAGAATGTGATTTTTAAATCATTTGTGGAATGACGCCTAAATGTATGCAATTTGCACGACATCAAAACGACTTCATTCCTCTCAAATCCTTTCCAATCATTCATCCGAAACATTCCTAACTTGATAAATTTCACCAGTATTTATGTATTGTTCGGGTTGTCTGTATTCTTCAACAACTAATCTTTTGATGTTAGCATAGTAATCTCCCCCGGATATCCCCCTGTTCAATGTAGATCCTAATCGTTGCGTTGTTCGAACAGAAAAACACTTGCAAACAGTTGCTCCAGTTGTGTTCCAGTGTTCACTATACTTCTACTTAGCGATTCGTTTGATGTTCCATGTTGGCATCCCTCCATCTATTGGACCGTGGTACTACTCTATCTCTTCACTGTCTCTCTCTTTCCAATTCTCTCTCTCTCTCTATCTCTCTCTAGAATCTGTTTGATGGTTTATGATTGTTTTGTAGCCATTGCAGGCATGTTGTTTACCTGTGTACTCTCCCCCTATTTCTGTATCCCCAACCTGTCCTTCAACCAGGGATCATTCAATTTGTCGCTAATTTTCCGAACTCCCACATCTTCATCCAGGTCCGATCGGTGCCAGTATCGTGGCGATGTGTCCGAAAAACGTTGGCCTACACACCAATCCAGCGCTCGCCATGTGTAAGCCCACGTTCGAGGTACGTCCGCCGAGCATTGCGCCCACCCCGATGATGCTGGTTCCGCGCGATTCAACCTTCAAACCGACCGTTACCACGCCGACGACTGCCAGTGGACCGACGGCGCTCGGCAACGCTACCAGCATCAACAACAACAGCACAACGGTCCTCAACAACAACACGAGCAACCCGAAGAGCAACAGTAATGGTGGAAAACCGATCGCCAACAGTACCAGCCAGTGCAATATCGTGAAAAGTGCCAGCGGCCAGCTGACAAACGCGGTACTGAAGAGCAACGGTACCACCGCGAAGGAAACGTCAGCCGAGGAGAAAAGTTTTCTTTGAGGCGTATCTAAGCTGCCACGCATGCACTTCCGCAGCGACGCCCGTACCGTATGCAATCGCCAAGCACCGCCAACGGAATGCCAAACAATTCGCCCCAAATACCGTCGTACTCGCCAATACACGTGTAAGCTATGTAAATATGTAACCGAAAGAGCGCGCCGTGCGTAATGATGTGTGTAATGTTCTATTTTCTCTTCACGCAACCAAATCCAAATTGCTAAATCGGCGTTGTGTTTACAGTGTAATTGTAATTGTAACGTACAAGCTAAAGCTCACTTTGCTAAGCGTAAGATTAAGCATCGTTCGGGGGTTTCTGGGTTGTAAGCCAGCCGAAACGAATGATGATTCAATTTTCAATTATGCCTTCACGCTTCAACAGGCAACAACCACACACACGCACAATGACACGTACATAGTTTTAATCGACCACTGTATAGGATGTAAGTGATGTAAACGAAAAATAAATGTGAATATTTTTCACCGTACGCTCTCAATTGCCGAATGCGCTTGGTAGGGTGCTTCATTATGGTGCTTTTTTACAAACTCGTCTTGTGGGGTTTTTTCACACACACATGCACAGAGAGAGAGAGAGAGAGAGAGAGAGAGAGAGAGCGAGATAGATATCTACAAGTTCTGAAAAGAAAGGTTTCTCTGAATCGAAATACTGTTATTATTGTATCTGTTAAAATTACCCAACTCATTTTTGCTTATTTCTGGCACAGAAAAGAGTTCTTTTCTCTTTAAAAATAAGTTCAATCGTTTAAAAGCATTTATTTTAAGTAAAACTAAAGCAAAGAATCGCTTATAAAACAAGTATTTTTATTTAAGAAACTCCTTTAAAAAACCCAAAATTGCAAAAATAAATAAAACAAACACACAAAATCATAAGCGTTGAATGTGATAAAAGTAGATTTAAAATATAAAAAGGAAAAAAACACCCCCGAAAGGTAAACCCTTGTGTGGCAAATGGAACAAAAATGAAGAAAAAAAAAGCCGAAATATTAATCGATTCAAATGTAAAATTCTCTACTTGGCTAAGAAATATAGTAATAGATACTCAACGAACAAACCAAACAAAACTTGATCCTTCTAGCCAAGCTCAAGTGTGCGGTGTACTTCGATGCAAATGCATTCAATTAATGTAAATCAAAACAGAATAATAAAGGAGTGAATGAGAAAAACAGCGAGAGAAAGAGAGAAAAACATAAACTATCAACCGTGCAAATGACAGGAGAAATGCAAACAACCCTCTTACTCCGATATCACTGTTAAGAAATTATGAAGCTTAACATAACAAAATGAAAATAAAACAACATAAAAACAAAATATGCAAAAACCAAATTCAAACTGGAAGTGATACCAGCAAGCAGCAAAACCCGGAGGCACATTTATTAGGTGAGGAGAAAGCGAAAAAAACACAGAAAACAACAGGAAAACGCAAATGCAAAACAAAATTCATAAGATGACACTTTGGATGGGAAGGAATTAACTGATAAGAAAAGCAAAAGAAAGCATAAAAAAACGAATAGAAAAAGCAAAGAAATTTCTTTCGTTCTCACCGCTTTTTTAATATGATGGCACACACTGCAGAAAGCAAACATGAAAATGAAAGCATGACAAATGCAATTCTCTGATGTTTGTTCTTTTCTCTCCTCTGTTTCGGTTTCATGTTTTAATGTGTTTACCTTACTTTTTTTTCGCATTTTGCATTTGAAGGACATGTTTATCTTGCTTGACGGTGAGATATAATCCGATTTTGAATGTTGCTCCTAACCTGAGAATGAAAACAAAGCGATGATTTTGCGTTGCTTTTGTACTGTACGGCCAAAAGCATTTAACTAAACATGCGAAACAAGTTTGTGATAACATTTCTAATGTCATTGCTTTTGTGCTCTGCTTGCATCCTGAGTTTGTTTTGTTTTCTAGAACACGAAATGGAAAGAATCGGAATAGATGAAACATTATTCATGCAAAAGTGTGGAACGGTCGATACGGAAAAATAAAACATAATTACCAACGAAAGCTACGTGACAAAGACTCCAGTTTTTTTTTTTGTACCATTTTGTTTTCCACTACTGAGAAACTGTTCCCCGGGGGCTTTTCTTTGCCGAAATTTGTTCCGCCTCTGTTGTACATTAATTGTTTGCACCTTTTTTCCACAAGGATATGTTTTCCTTTTTTCGGTGTGAAAATCCTTTTGGAGTTCTTCAAAAAAAAACATCGCCGGATCCTTTCAGATAACCCATTTGACCCATTTTTTTGCTCCTCTGTTTCGTTGGTTTACTTTTGAAAACTCCACGATTTATGCCCCGTCTGTCCGCTGCCCGGATCCGCTTCAATCTGTGCTTCCTGTCTACCTGGCGGAACATTTTAAATCGTACTACAATGCTTTTACCGGTCACAATCCACATCCACAAAGGGATCCGTCCTTGCACTTCACAAGTTGTTGCAATCTTTTCACGGCCACAGGTCGAAATGGTCTTTTTTTCGCTCTCGAGCTTTCTGCCCAACTTCGACTCGCCTTTGGGAAGCGGTCGGTAGCACTGGGTGGTAATAAAGTACGAGATTAAAATTTCATTTCGCACAAGAACAGCGTTCCGGTTTGCCGTATCCTTCCAACTGGACAGCAGGCACACCAACTAAGAACCCTTCAACGTGCACTATACCGGGAAGGATGAAGTAGGCCCGACCGACAGAAAACTACATAGCATCAGAATTGCACCAACGTTCATCGTGTCCCGGTTTTTGTGCAACTCGCTTCAACTCTCGGTTCTCAGGCTCCCAGGGCGGTACAAAAGTTCATAAAGAAACCATTAAACTCAAGTCAATTGGAGAAAGTTATTCGCCATTTGCTAACCCCCCGAAGGACCCTGCTGCAGGCTACCCCGGGTTCTACGCTCGATGGAATTAAATCAGGCCGAACGATACAGGCGCCGGGTGTCGCTATCGAGAGTTGTCCAATTTTGTCGCACTGTGATTATGGCGTTGTGTTTTTTTGGGGGGCGATGAATAACGTACCGGCAAAGAAATCATGCAATAATGTCAACGGTCAGCTGGGGAAATACAGACAGCGAATTGTGCGCACTGATACGTCCCATAGCAAGAGAAGGTTAATTAAAACAGTTTAATTGCTATAGTCGTTGTGAGCTGTTCGAAATAAATGAACTTTAAGCGAGAAGCATCACTTCGAAACTAAATTTTTAGCTTAAATTATACTTTATTCCGAATATCAGGACCATCAAACATAGCTCCAACACCTTCAATATGAAGTTACATCCAACTTCAATTCCCTTCGGTATCTCACCTACGGGGGACCTCAACCAAGGGACTCGTTTCTCATCGTACAGCGCCCAGAAAACCGCAAAACCGAAATTGAATCAGAAAGCATCCAACAAATGCGCACCCAACCGCACCACATGCTCGATACGGACCTTTATGACAGCGGAATGCTCTTAACCTACATAAACCGTCACAATCAATTGTTTCGCGGGCGTTTGTTTTCTTCTTCTGCTCTCTCTCTCTCCCGAAGGTAAGGTAAAGTGATAGAAATTATGTTTTACGGCAAACCGACGCATAAAGTCCTGCACGGAAAGCGTTCCCAACCCCATACAGAACCATATTTCGGCCACCATTAACCGGGACCATTCGGTGATCATAAAACAAGGAGGTGCACATCACAGCGACGTACCAAAGTACGTTCCTCGGTTTTTGTTTTTATCTATTTATCTATCGGCTTATATTTTGATGGCATCGTTTTATTGCTGTGCATCAGACGGTTTGATGTGCTCGATCAAGAGCGATGATGGCGTGGTTGATCGAAGAGGAAGTTGTTATTAAGTCGTTAGGGGGGATGGTGGGAGGAAGGAGGGTGCTCATCGATCGATAGCAAGACATGTGTGGATCTTTTGACGTTTAAACAAAATATAAATGTCCTTTCGTATGAGATCAAGATTATCGTTGCGCCTAAATGTATGCATTTTTAGGGCAAATGCTCTTTGATAATCAAACATTTTTATCTGAATGATGCTGAAAAGAGTAAAATTTATCCTCAAAATTTACTGTTTTAACATGAAGTATGTGTGCATGTATTTTTATGCTAATCAATAATATCAACAAAATACATTTAGGATTTTTTTTTCGTCAGTTTTATCTCAATAAGACACGAATTAAGATCTGAAACAGATTAAACATCAAGTTCTACTCATCAATCAGCAAACACAAGTGACAAAATATGAAATTCATCTTTATATCACACTTTAAACAACAAAATCACCTCAATACATGTTAATAAACGCCTAAATGTATGCAATTTAAATGATTATGAAATATTTTAGAGTGATTTTGTTGAATAAATGTGTAGCAGAACCATTCATACAGGGTAGGTGTTACTCACAAATTGGTCAAAAAAATAGAACACAAATTCCTACATATAACTCCATATAATAGCTAAAGTGCTCCAATGATATTCCGCTTTTACGCCTGAATTTATGCAATATGTGAAAATAGTTTTTATATTTTCTTTAAATATTATTTATTAATAATATTTTTTATTTCTATAATAAATTATGGTACTTTCATCTACTTTCTTTCAATAACAGTACTAATTACAACTATAGCAAGACCATAACTTGATTAAAAATACTTGCCCTTTCGCAGTTCTTCGGCATTTTTCTCCACTCTAATGCTTTAGCCTGGTGCTGAGATGGAGATCTATCTGGACGTACATGAATTTACCAATTACATTAAGAAACCGTGTAACTTGCACCAGAACAAAGAAAATGCATTTCAATAACACAAAGTGGGTATCAGTGTACGATGACTTGCACCCCACCATACTCGGTACATCCTACTCAGTACATCCGTACCGACACTCGTCTACTAACCTACTTTTCATCGCTACTCGTTCATGGCAAATAAATACGTTTCTCACACTCTCTCTCACATACACACACCGATACAACCTATTTTATACAGAATCAACCTTCCTGCCAACACCTTAACACCCTACCTATCTGTACATATGCTCTAGCCCGCACAAGGAATTTGATTGTACCTGATGCACGCGCCCAAATTATCCTCCGGACTGCCCCGATCGATACCTTCGCCAAAGTGTATGCCCAACCGAAACGGTGTTACTGAAGTTTCCACCCGGCACGGCGATACACCCGGCGGACACAGCGAGTTCCCACAGTGTACTGGCCTGCAGGTGGGAAGATCACCCATCCCAACGCCAATAAAGTCTTCCACGATACATGGTAACGTTATCCGGTCGAGACAGTTGATGCCTTCGAATTGTCGTGCATGCCAGTTTTCCTTCGCCAGCGTACGACCTTTCCGTCGTTTCGGACTCTTCTGCTCTGCCTCATCATCGTCGAAAATGCTGCGTGAGAAAAAAGATGGGAAGAACCCATCGAAGAATCCACCACCACCGCCGCCAGATCCTTCATCATCCGCCGCTGGATCATCGGCTGCTACTTCGGGTTCTTCCTCTGCCGGGACTGGTTCATCAGCTGCCGGTTCTAGATCAGCCGCGGGTGCTTCGGGAGATGCCTCAACTGCTGGATCAGCCACAGGGGATGGTTCCACGGGAATATCTGCCGCGGGTGCTAGTGGATCATCTGCTAGTGATGGATCCGAGAAGGTCCCAGTCCCCGTTAGTGGTCCTCCTGGAGCTCCGGATGGTGCTAATCCTCCTAGTAGACCACCTCCTCCTCCTCCTGCTCCTTGTCCTCCACCAAATGGTCCTTGCCCACCCGTACCTGGTAGACCGATTCGGAACGACTGATCATCACAAGGTTCGTACGACACAGAGCACATGCCTTTCTCCTGCCGGATGCAGGCGCGATAGTTGTGGTTCGCCAAATATCGTCCATTTTCCGCAAAGTTGAACGTCTGTATAAGACCCTCCGTACCGGTGAAGTACTGCATACAACCGCTCGGCGAACGTTGACTGAACGGGATCTGTGACACTCGGATCTCCCACAGCCGTTGGGCGAACGACCGTGAGGCAAAGTTCATCTCCAGCTCGATCGGCTCGTCAGCACGACTTTTCGGACTAAGATCGTAGTACAGATGTTGACCCGAGTTCTGTCCACACAGGTCAAACGGAGAGATACCGCCTACGAGCCGAAACAGATCTCCTTCACATACTCCGGTACGTCGATTCGGTTGACCCTGAGTAGAATAGAGAATAGAGCAAGCTTCTCAAGAACTTCGCAACACCAAAACTTACCAACGCAAAGTGTATGAAATCAAACTTCAGCTGCGAGATGTCGGGATTCATCAGCTTTATCTTCAGCTTGCAGCTGCCCAGATCTTTCGGCACGATGCCGGGAAACGCCGGTGACACAAAGTACGTAATGTTGTTCACTATCTCCTCGTTACAGGTGGCGACAACTTGAAGGGAAGAAAATGAAATGAAGCACGCTTGAAATTCCACAGCTCCCACAGCGAAAAGGGTGCGACCAATACTTACACACACAGCACACACCGAACCCGAGTGCACACTGACCTCGAGCAGTTCCTCCCTGGATGCGGCACTCGTACACGTTCATGCACATCCCCGTCCGGCGGCCATCATCCGACAGGCACTCGTCATCTACCGGCACCGGTAGGAAGTTGAGCACTAGGAAATGGAGGATAAGGTATCAAAATCCGGTCCGAAGTTCATATGGTTTGAGGGTTTGCTGGTGGACGTGTTTAACTATTCATGAGCAGCTCGTTTAGATAGAAGGGTAATGAAGATGTGTGTGTGTGCGACCAACCCTGATAGGAATGCACCAAGGCTATTTATTTACCCAGGTTCGGTATCCTATTTCTGGCTGCTGGGATGAAAGGTTACGATCGCTCCCATTAAAACGTCCACCACGACGGAGAACCGGGCCACATTAAAGTCCTTTCGCTCTTTAGTATTTATCCAGTACCGTTTCTTCACGGCGTCAAGGCAACCAAAACTCGACCAAAAGTTTGCATAATATCCGAACAAGGTACTTAAATATTCTTCCCAAAAATAAATGATCCCTTAGCAGTCCTGCTTTAAATCCTGCTCTTGCCCGTCCCGTACGTATTGCTCGCTTCCAAGGTTCTTACAACCCATTTACGATTACTTGCAGCTCACACCATGGATTATTCAGCACCCAATTAACCACGCCGTTTTCCTTCCCAGCGCTAGGGTACGTGTAGGCCAGAGCAAACAAGTGGGAACTCCGGACCTCATCTCCGGACTCCACAGCATCATGCCTTTCATCAGGAAAACTCAAGCACACCAAATCTACACCGTCTCGTGTCTAGAATGTGAACTTGCTACGCTCACAGCACGAACCCCAAACGCTGGTAAGGCAACAAACTTTGTCCCAACCTCGTTTATGCTTACGGTTCGCTTCTCCTTCTCCCGAAGCCGTGTACAGGAACGTGTTTAGCTTGTTCAACAGCTAGTACTACACCGGCACCATTACACAACGCCATTCTCCTGCCGTGTGCGAGTGCAACTGCAGTGCAAACGACCAGTCAGTAGCAGTGGCTGTGACTTCGTTTTTGTTATTGTTTTCCTCTTCGCACACTGCTACACTGCTAGACTGTGGGGCACTGCACACCATCCGTGTAAAGCGCATTACGGCGTAGTTAGGGCACACTATCCTTACGATCCTTATGCTTGCTTCTCTATTCTACCCGTCGGTCGTTTGTTAATTTGGTGTCAGATCTGTTTAACCAACGGCCAACCGCCACCACCACCATCGGCATGATGCTCTCGCTCGAGTCGTCAAGAAACTATCAACTTTCTTTTCGTGGAAGGAACAACAGATGCTTGGCAGTGGTGAGCATTTCTCGAGCAAGGCGAACATGCGGCTAAGAAGGTTATGAATTTTCGTGTAAGTAATGATTTAACTTCCGGATGTATCAACTGCACTGCGGGTTTGCGATGCGTTGGGAAGCATTTAGAGAGCTTAAGGAGCATCACACTGGGTGTGTGTTTTTAATAAGCAAGTTCAGATCGTTTATTATGGTGTAGTGCAACGTTTTGCAGCGAGGGACTTCATTTTTTGTGTCGAAGACTATTTCTCATGATTCCACAAGACTCAAGCGAAGTTGAGTTTCGCGATTTTGTTTTCTATATGGTGTATCAAATGTGATAGATGGAATCTAATCTAGGATCTTAGCTGTATCAGTTAATAACCAGGCCAGACAGAGTTATTTCAACTAGCTTTAAATAATATACCACTAACGGAATCGAAGTAGAATTGGGAGATAATTACTAGAACTAGCCAACAAATTTATCTATATAACTTTAAACGCAACGCTTTGGTTCGATCCAAAGTCTCTTAGAGAATCCTAGACAGTTTTGTAAAATAAATAAGTAAAAGAAAGCATTTACAGAATCACTGAGGGTATTTTATCCTCAGAATATACAACTTAGAAAGCAAATCCGCCCACTTAAATGACCAAAACTAACGAAGAGATCCCTAAAGACACTCAGAATCACTTATGCCCTGATATGATAAAGCAATATTGAGGATCTTTGTACCGTCAAAATAATCACCAGCAAACACAATTGGTTATAGATGTCCAGATAGGACCCAATATGTGGGTCTACCATGCGAAACACTACCAGAACTCTTCTTTCTTCTTTAGCACCACAACCTAGTGAGGTCTCGGCCTGCTTTGCTAGCTCTCGGTGACTTAGTTTTACCTGTAGCTGGATAGTCAGTCCTGCGTACGGGAACCAGAACTCTAGGTGAGAAATAAAGGACAAGGATGAGCTTGTTTAAATGAGTTAGAGAACAAGGTGATGAGTTAGGGATAAGGTAGAATAATCAGAAATTGAACTATAACTTGATGAACTCTTCCAGATGTTCTGAAGACTTAGCTATTTGCCTCCGTCTCTCATAATCATCATCATAATTGTAAAGACGCACTTTATTATAAACCACTGATGAACTGAAGAACTGAAGAACTGAAGAACTGAAGGCAGAAGAACTGAAGAACTGAAGGCAGAAGAACTGAAGACAGAAGGACCGAAGACAGACGAACTTAAGACGGAAGATGTTGTCTGTACGACGGTCCAGTCGCGAATGTGCTTCTCTCTACATGACAGTTGCGCAGCACACTATCGTGTCCTATGGACATAATGTCATATTCTAACTCGCAACAGTGGTAGCCATGGGATTAATATATTGCGGTTATCAAAATCTAAGTTTTTAGGATATCGGTAAGGTCTAGAACTCGAGATAATGCTCTCAAGAACGTGCATTGCAGAATACCCTAAGGTCTTGATAAGCTTAACAGCGTAGAAATCAAGTCATTCTGTGGAACTTCATTCAATGTGGCATCAAACACACTATGCGGACTGCTTTATATGAGAATTCAAGGCATGAAGCATGCCTTCAAAACTCCAAATTACCAACTCATCCACCGAACGTTCACAGTCATTCTTCTTCAAGAACGTGGAACCTTGGTTCCTAACATCCAGAACATTCGCTTGCCAAGGTTGCCAATTCCAAACCTCCAACGTCAATCCGATCGATGCAATCGCACTGCAATTATGTTGTTACACGAAACAACTTCCCCCAACTCTTCTTCCGCCTTTTCCACCCTAGCCTGCTCAATCCGGTTTCCCCAGCCGTCAGCTCCCCATTCCGATCTCACTTTCTCTCCACCAAGTGACAAACTTTCACTCCAGCAGTACGTAGCTTTAATTTACCTTTTGCGGAACGTCTTCGTGTCGGTGAGCCATCACCGGGGTCCCGTTGCCTATGGCTTGCGTCACCGTAGAAGGAAGCGACACCGGACGGTTCACCGTAGCTGTACCGGCTGCGACGTACGGAACCGGTTCCCGCCGTCCCATTGTACCGGTTTGCAACTGGGTCAAAGGAATCGTTCGACCTTGCCGTCCCGTCCGTGACCGTGGCCGCACCCCAAATGTCGTACGTCTTCATCGATGGCCAGGATTTTGCCGCTAGCGAAGGAGCCCCGGCACACTGCTGCGGTGGGTCAAGCGTAAGTCCCGAAAGCACCCAAACCAAAGACAAAGAAACGGTTGACCTCAAACCCCGGAGGCCGGAGATCCTTTTTCTTCGCTTGCGAGTCGTAACGGTGGTGATCATGCTGCTGACGTTGCTAAATTTCGACGACGACGCTGTGTGGTGTGGTTTACGGTCAAGAAACGGAACGGTGCGATGTAAATTTGGAGCTTCGGTTTTCAATTCGTCGTGCCCATTTAGGCCATTCTGCTCCTTGGCGGTGAGTGTTGTTATCATTCGAACCCGGCAGCAGACACAGTCACACAACTTTTGCTTTCCGCATAATTAGGAATTATGGTCACAAAACGAGGCTGACGGTGCAACTTTGCCGGTGAGGAGCAGAAGAAGAATGTGATGGCTAGAATGACTTTAAGGCTGTTCACAACACAACGCCACAGCACGATGAAACTTTTATAGGTCACACAAACATAAAAGCTGCTTTTTATTCATTACACTTTTAACTGTCACTACGAACAAATGCACACACAAACTCACAATAGAAACACATTTATTTTAATGCCCCTTAAAACATGGCGAAGGAAGCCATGATGTTCTATTTCGATCGTTTGACATTAATGAGGATTCAGTGTAGCTTAGGCAATTTGATTTGTGTTTTTAAGGACCTGCTGGTGGACATATAAAAGCGTTACACTCTTCGCACTGTATCACGCACACACATTCGATAGATTGTTTTAAAATTTCACATAAATAAAAACCACATATACACACACGCTCGCACACTGAAACAACTTTTGCCCGGCACAACATTCCACGCGGGAAACAACAATTTGCTTCACGGGGTTTTTCCTTCTCGCCCGACCACGAGATGGTCAATGGAGCCTTATTCTGTTACACACACACGCACGTAACGGATAGGCACTGTGTAAAAGTGAATGCATAAATTACGCTACTTGCATGTGATGAAAATTTTCGCACCCTCCTCCCCCCAGTCCTTATCGCACCACAGCCATTGCTGGGAATGAGAAGTAGGGCGAGAGAACAATTTTCAGCTCGTAAATTTTGACCCTGCAAAGCGCAAACTTCCTACAGTAACCGTGTGTTGTGTTTTATTGCACTTTTTTTATTTTTGGGTAGAATTTTATTAAAATAAAACAAGCTGACATGTGCCAACCAACACCCAGTTTGTCGATTATTTTAAGGCAGGAAAAACAAATAATTGCATTAATATGGAAATTTGGTTTGATTAAAGTGTATTTTGTATGCGTTTGTGCTGAAGGCTCTCGTTGGATTGGATGGTCTTGGTTACAACATATAAATAAGATAATAAATAAATACTTGCAAAATAAAGAATCCATTTTTTTCGTACTAAACAATGCGTGTAAAAATAACGCCTAAATGTATGCAAAACAAGTTCTTATTTAAAATTTAAAAAAATACGGACAATTAAAATGCCCTTAATTTTGTTAAAAATCATTCCGAGAAATCCGAGAAAACTAATCAAACATTTGATTTGATAACTTAATAGAAAAATGTTGTCTTTGTTCCTTGTTATTAGTTCCTAATACGATATGCAAAGTCACTTTTCGAGGGATTAATGTTCCAATGAGTTTTATAGATTTTTTATCATAACTTTTGAGACCTCTTTTTACATAATTTTTAATAGAATTTTCCAAAATTTTTAATTGATAGCAAAAAGTTATTAAATTTGTTCAATTATTATAGTTTTTGGCCGTTTTTAAACTCATTTAAGATTTCACTCATTTAAGTCATTTAAGACTTTGAAGGAGAAGGAACTTAAAATAAATGTTAAAATAACTAACTAGAAGACTTTTATTACTTCTACCTATCCACACAAAACTAAGAATGTATACTAATCGATCCTTTTGCATACCTCCAGGCGCTCATTAACGATACAAAGCAGCAATGAATTTTTTGATAAGCTAAAGTATGAATATTTACAACTAAAAATCTCTTCATCATTGAACGTTCATTACTCATATCTATGTAACACTTATTCTCCAGCGTGTTCCTTACAAATTTGTCATTCTTACGCTCGCCACAAGGAAACCAACTCCATTCGTTCATCTTCCATACAATGTATCGCCAATTAATTACACACTTTCATCGACCTCCCAATCCATGTCCAATCCACCGGGATGCCAATTATTTTAAGAAAGCATTAGACACGAAGCAAACTTTTGAATGAAACCGTTTGACCATTTTTTCTATCTCGTTCTCCTTCCCGTAAAATTGTCACTTTCGTCCGTGGCATTATATCCCCGTGGCAGTTGTAGCAGGGCATCTTCAGGGCTGGAGGTTTAGCCCGCAAACCGACTTGTGCACGCAAACCGACTTGTGGCAAACAAAACTTTCTCCAATTACACTGTACGCTTGTAACCAGATGTGTGCGTGTGTGTCTTTGTGTGTATGGGCGAGAGTTTTGTCGGATTGTCTCCGTGTACGTTGGGCGAAGTTGGTCATTTGCTGCAAGGCAGCTTGTAACCCACAAAAATAATGACGTTTTAATCACAGTGTGCCAAGGTTACACAAAGTCTTAGACGCGAGTACAAGGTTCAGTTTGATGTTTCGCAAATGTTTTACTCGGCATGAACACCATTTTTCACTTCACAACGCTCACACGCAAGCTGCACCGCTTAAAACACTCCATTAGCACCTGCGCCAGCTAACGGTTGGCGAGTGATGCACCCGCCTGCACACGATGCACTCGATTAATCTCCACAGCTTCAACAAATTCTCCACCCAAAACAAACCTTTCGCGCAACAGCTTCGATCACACCGTAGCGCAGCGTCCGTTCCAGACGATCACTTCAAGCATACTCATCGGCCGAACGGTTCGGCGATCGCTTTCATGCGCTCGGCCACATCTCGGAGAAAGAGATCTTTCTGTTTTTTTATCGCCCGACCGGTGCGTCTATCAAAACTCTCCCCACTCTTGCAGCACGACGACGTTCGAACCGAGCCGAAGAAAAGATTAAAGATCCATCGGTAAGATGGTTGTGGCTGTTGCTTTCTTGATGATTCCCCGAGATCAAGGGGAAGGTCAAATATTTATGCTCACTACCGTTTGCAGCTCGTTAACGGTGGCAAGGGTGATTCGTTACATTACGATCCGAGATGCATATATGGTTTCTCGTGGCAGCTAAGATGCACTAAGCAAACAGCTTGGCGTGACGCGATGAGTGAGATATCCAAACATTCCTTCGAGTACTCTCGAGACGGGCTTTTCGAGAGCTTGATGTATTTGGATGTTAATAGCACTTATGAAATTGTTTTAATTAGGGTTTATAAATACCTTTTGCTGGGTGAAATAGAGATGTTACCATTAATGTGAAGTACAAAACATTTAGTATGGATGTATCCTGGTCACGGCACCAACATTTTCAATCGCGATTTTATTTAACAGACTTATTTAATGATTATTTGACAATTTTTTAAGTAACAGATATATCTTTAAATGATTTCTGATGAATCTGAATCAGTTGTGTCAAATTTGGTTTTTTAACTTAAGTTTGATCAATATAAAATTAAAATATATAAACTTTATCGTTGATTAAAATATAATAAAATCGATTATCTGTTTAATTTTTTTATAATTAATGTTTGTTACTTTCTAACACTTAAGTTAAATTTGCTTTTAGAATATATTTAATATTGTCAATCATTAAAATATATGATTAACTCATAACTAGTATCGTTTACATGATCAATTCATATGACATTGGATAAATTTCTTCTTCAAGTTTTTAGTCCAGTGACTGTCCTGTGCTCGGAGGTGGAAACTTCGGGGACCATCTTCTACAAGACACTAGAGATCTTGGCATACGCTGATGACATAGACATCATTGGTTTGAGTTACTTCTATGTAGCAGAAGCTTAGCAAAGGATCGAGCATGCGGCACTGAACCTCGGGTTGGAAATCAACCAGCGGCACCAGCGGCCCTGCTAACAAACACTGATTTACGCAGGGGTGTGATGTACAGATAGGTGATCGCACCTTCGAAGTCGCCCAAAAACCTCACCTATCTGGGGTTAAAAGTCAGCACCGACAATAACTTCAATGATGGTATCCGGTCATGCTGCAGTCTGAGGAAACTTCTCCACACAAAATACCTGTCGCAACGGACGAAACTGGGACTGTAAAGGACGTTTATAGTCCCAGTACTCACATACGCCTCTGAGACATGGACTTTGTCCAAAACTGAGGAAACCCCGTTCCTTAGCCGCGTTCGATAGTAAGATGCACAGAAGGATTTTTGGATCCGTATGTGTGGAAGGACAATAGAGGAGCCACTACAAGGACGAGCTCAACGAGCAGCGAATTAGGCTCGCCAGATTCCGGTGGACTGATCATGTTATGAGAATGATGCACCGGACAACCCAGCCCATAAAGTCCTTTTAGGCCGTCCACAAGGACAGAGACGGCGTGGTAGGCCCAAGCTTAGATGAAGTAATGATGCGTCCCCGTTGATGGGATATTGGATTGGCAGACGACCTCGCTAGACCGTGAGCGGTATCGAGGATTGTTGCAGCAGGCCAACACCTAAGAACTGATCTAAGGCCATAAGTAAGTAAGTACTGTCCTGTACAAATTTACATAAATTTAGTTAATATATCGATATTCTACAATATATCCTTGTACTTTAGTGTCTTCCTCAACTAGTGCGTGCTTGAAGCATAAAACAACCCGTATTCTGTATTATCTCATATGTTGAAAATGCTCAAACAAATTAAAACAAAAGTAGATAACCGAAAATCGATATGAAATTTAGATTCTTGAAGAGTCCTTATATTCGTCCTTAAAATTGACATTCATTTTGTACCAGACACCTTATTGCTTAAAAAATTGACATCTTAGCAGTCAAACCAACCGATAAATCATACACAATTAGTTGAATAACATTAAATTCATATAACATATTAGGTCTCTTTCATATTTTCCCTCACATAACATGTTAGATTAACGTTAAACACTTCCACCACGTTTTGTTTTTGGAATATTTAAATTACCATTCATTGCAGACATCTTTCTCATCGGTGCGGCCACCCACCCACAAGCACGCCATACTGCAAATGATAAACGACGGCCATGCGTCACCGATGTGATCGATCGGCGAAGGCGTCACTTTGTCGTTAATCTTTTCCACTTTGCCAGTGCCGCGCGATTTTCATTCACAGCCACAAGACGCGTTTGTTTCGCGTGCCCAAAAATAAAAGTAAAGCAAATTCCTGACTTGGCGCTGGTGCTGGGAGGGGTAAAAGGGAGAAACCATTCAAAACAACCCTTCGGCTGCGTGTCATCGACCTCTTGCTTCGGCGCTTGCTTCGGTACTTTCCTCCAGCTTCACTGCGAGGCCATTGCGTATGAGGTGTAGCTTTTTACACATGACCTACTTTTAATTTTGCTACAGTTTTCTTTGCCGTGGAAGAAAGCTCACCGAAATTCCGATGCTCTTGTTTGTTTTGGAAGCAAGGTAAAGGGCAAATCGAACTGCCCGAAAAATAAAAGAGAAGAAAGAGAAAGAAACGACACAGAAAGAAAAGGTTAACCTTTTCGAGAAAACAAACTCTTTTTTATCAACTGTTTACACTGATAATTAACCACGACAACTCGGTGCTTGTGTGGACACAAACGGAAATAACAAAAACACACACACACACTTCCACAGCAAACGCTTACAAACAGAAACAGTGGCAAAAACTAACACTAAGTGAGCAAAAAAACACAAAACAAGAGGAACTAAAACCCACAGACCCACTAACCACTAATCGCACGAGGGAATTATCTTCGTCTGATGTCTTCGTCTACCGGGCGAACACCTTCAATTGCATCTTGCTAGCTTTCTTGCTTCTTTCTCCTTCTTCACACCGCAGCACTTCAAGCGGTTGGGTAGTAATTTCACTTTTCTTTCAATTTCTGGTTTCCATCAGTCGCGTAGTTCATGACGTTGCCGCCACGCTCGTTACTGTTGGTGGAAAGTGTTTCCGATCCCCACTGTTTGTACCACACATGGCTCTGTTTGTGAGCGTGTGTGTGTGTGTGTGACCGAAAAGGGGGAGGACAACCACTCACTCACAGCCTCTTAAACGAAAGTCAAGTGCCCGTGGCACAAGCAAACACACACACACACAGGCCCCCCCGAACAGTTTTGTCGGGTGTGACACGTTTGATGAAATGATCTCGGCACTCTTTACAGGCGGAGGTCGTGTGTTGGGTCTGGTTCGTATCATCTGTTCAACCCTTCATCACTTGGTGTCGGAGGAGGTGGAAAATGGAGGACGGGAAGGTGTGAAAAGCATGATCCAGAAAGGCTTATGTCAAAGGTTGGCGGAGAGTGATGTGCGTGCGTGTTTTTCCTTGATCGATTTTTGATCGAAGAAAAGTAATTCCTCCTACATTCCAAGTAAGACAATTTAAATTTGTTTTATTACATTGACTTGCGCTAATTAGGTAAAGCTAAGCTAAAATTGATGAAAATTATATTGTTGATTAAGCTTGTTTATCTTATTGACCGACATTTAATCAATATTTATTTATTAAAAGACATTTGAATTTCTCTATTATTTACTCTTATTAATGTATATTTAAAACATGTGTGTTATTCATATCAATTTTTAAACGGTTCCTTGAAACAAACATGAAAGTTTCTTGAAACCCTCATCGTTGCTTCAAATGCAGCGCCATTATGGGTTTTACGGACAATCTGTGAACTAAAATCGATTCATCCACGATGCAGCGCCATCTAGGAGTGAGATTTAAAAACTCAACGAAATTATTTTTTTCAAATAAAACGGTAGAAATGTTCAATAAATGTTAGGAGTACGATTAATTAGCTTAAAAAGAAACCAAATATATTTATTTCAACACGTAAAACCACAAACTGCTCTGTGATATATAAGAAAATGAAAGAATACGATTATGTTTTATAAATTTTATTCCATAACAGTGTAAGCGTTTAATAATGATAATAAAATAATATTCATAATCATACGATAATAATAATAAAAAAAATATGTACGTATGTATAAGCCTGCACATTAAGGAGAAAGCATACATAAAACAACACTAACAAAGAAATCATAATCGTATCGTGATACTCTATCCGGCGTTAGCTCATTTTGTATTTTCTCTGTACATTTCAATCCATGCTGTATTTATTGCTCCGCAGAATGTGTAAAATGAAGACTAACATCAAATCAAATGAACACCTAAACAAGATAACACATACATCCTTTTTTTACACACACGCACACCCACAAAAATCCCTTAATCATCGATAGCCTGATAAGCTGTGTGTGTGGCTTTAGTGTACATAAAAAGGCATAAACCCGCTGATAAATATCTAACATCTAAAGCTTGTACAACGTGTGTCCACAGGCAGACGTCGGCGCGGTCGGGAAAAAAAACGCTCAAGGAAGAGAGCGCAAGGATCAAAGGATGTTAACGAGTATCAACAATGCTTGATAAACGCGTCGGCGATTATGATGTGTCATGGTGTGTATATGTGAAGAGAGTGGATGTTGCCTCATGCGCAAGATCGCTCTCAAGAAAACACGCGTCACCGTTACCTTTTTCCCTGAATCAACCTGCCCTTTCTTCCTTTCCCTACCGATTCCCGAGCCCTGCTGCCTGTCGTCTATCGCAATTAAAACTAATTTGTACATCGCGTCCTATTTGAAATGAGGTGTTCGCGCCTTCTACAGTAAGCCTCGGAGGTTTCATTGTCGGGATGGATGGCATCCTTAGACGTGCTGATCGATACCGGTATTGGGTGCATCCTCCAGCTTACGCCACACCACATTACACATCTCCCGTACCAGTGCTTTCTCACCATCGTCCAACTGATCCGGTGGTGTGTTACCGATTCGTTCTCGCTCTAGCTGTTCGCGTACCTCCAGTACCTGCAGCGCACGGACGACTGCTTCGGGCCGGCCAGATATTGGATCGTTGGTGGTGGAAGTTGTCACCTGCACCTGTCCACCGTTGGTGGTTGTAGCTGTCGTCGGTGTGCTATTGTTGAGGACTACCGCCCGTTCCTCCTCTAGCTGCCGTATCCTAGTCTCGAGCGCTCGAACATATTGGAGGGTTTGGTCGCTTAGTGTCGATCGCATGTTAAGATCCTAAGGCGGAGGGGAAACAAAACGTTAAAAGAAACCTTAGAACTCTTCGGATAATCGAAAAGGGACTTCCAACTCACCATTCCGTTTCGTCCAAACTGGCCAATGTTGTGCAGGTTCTCGTCCGCATTCGTACTGGAACTGCTGCCATCACCATCGTCTCGCAGGGGGACTGCATTCGCCGACGAGTTACCACAGCTAGAGCAAACGACTGCCGTACGACCGCCTGTGTTGTTTCGTTCTTCGTCCAGATATAGACAAAGCTCTTTCAACTCTAGATTGTCACGGATCAATTCCTGTTGCTTGTCATCCAGCTGTCTCAGTTTTGTCTGCAACAAAGAGAGCAATAAACGTTGGTCAGTAACTACAGATATTGAGGACTTGATATTGAGGAAGTCATCCGAAACATACCTGATAAGCGGAGACCTCCTGTCGCATAACGCTCGCCGTGTACCGGCCAAACCGTTGCCACTCCCTCGCCAACTTACGTCCCTTCTGTCGGTCATCGTCCAGGAAACAGCACAGATCGCGCAGCTCCTGATTATCGTCACTTAACCGCTGATTAGCCTCTTTCAATGCTCGCAGTTCGGCCAGCAGATTCTGTTTATTTAACGAAAGGAGAAAGAAAAACGTAAATGGTTAAACGGTTTCTAGATGACTTCTTTCTTTATTCTTCAATTTTGCAGCAGACATAAAGACGCTCCTCCACAAAAAAGGTGGACTTAACCTACTTCAACGACGAGCGACAATAAGCAAACATTGGACCGCTTCTGTCGCTCTTCTCACTCCGAAGCAAAACAAAACCATAAAGCGACGCTCTGTGTGAAGAGTAAACTCCAGTTGAGCTACATTTAACAGGCAACAGTAGCCTCATCCGGGGTCTCATCCGACCCAAAAAATCTTCCCAATCTCACCAATGCGTCACGTTTGCGTGATGATGATACGCAAAACGTTCATCACCGTTGGGGGGTGTGTGTTACGTGGGCGATATGGGGGTCGCGCGAAAGAATGCAAGCCGTGTCGTGGTCGTGAAAAGTCACGTACGGTGAGACTAATTTACATTTCATTCTGCAACCCTACACAGCACGACCTCCGTGTAATGTCTGATACACCCTGTACGGTTAGCGGCAATTCAAAAAGCGCCTCTTTTGGGTGATAATGATGGAATCTCGCTGTCTCTCGACCCTTTTTTATGGCCGGTACTTCTCCGGTGGTGGGCTAGCTTTCCCAACTAGCCGTCACCGGGTCGCATACCAAGGGTTGCGATAAAACCTACCCCGGTTTTTTTTGGGAAAGTACTGAGACATTGCGGGAAAGACACACGATACGATCGAAAAAAAACGCTTAGACTGGCCGTGTGTAGTAAGTGGTCATGATCGTGGTGGGCATCTTCGCTTCTTGAATCTTCGCGCATCATGATCCATCATCATTCTTGCCGACCTGTATCCAGGTACAAAGTACTGAGACATTGCGGGAAAGACACACGATACGATCGAAAAAAAACGCTTAGACTGGCCGTGTGTAGTAAGTGGTCATGATCGTGGTGGGCATCTTCGCTTCTTGAATCTTCGCGCATCATGATCCATCATCATTCTTGCCGACCTGTATCCAGGTACACATTCACATACACAGATCGGGATAGACACACAGATGGGGATGGAAAATCGTGTGCTTTCCAATTAGGAAAATTTGCCTCCTCCAAGCAACACATGGCGTAGACGAAGCGAAGAGCATAAGCTTCTTTTATCCATACGGAAGGAAAAACTTCTCCATAACCACCGCATGAAGTTTGTCGGCGCTTTCTTCCGATTTGCGCCTCCAGGCCGGGAAGAAGATCCGAATTCCTCCGCACATGCAGATTCTCCCGGCCTCCGTACCGGGGGCCGATCATTTTCTGGCTGTTGACCTTTCTCTCTCGCTCTCTGGAGTGGGAGGAATATGATGTTTGATCGGGGGAGTGTTGGTACGTGATGGTGGTACAATATGGAAAAAAGGGGGAAAAATATGGATAGTGACTGCAACGACTCGACCGATGCCAGGCCAGAAGTATGTATTGCCGCAGTTTTGACGGTGAAATTGATTTGGTGAAAGAATTTGATGTTGAGAGAAAGCCCCTAGAGAGGGCGCACATTCCTTGTTCGAGGATGAAATAAGGTGTGTTAATATTTTTGATACAATTTTTGACATACAACAGGCTAGAACTTCAAGAAAACTCATTTATAAAAGGTCCTGAGTAAGAATATTTGCAGGGTTACAATAGGATCTGAACTCTAGATGTACGGTGCGTTAGAACAAACACCTAGCAACATGCTATGAGAGCGCTCCGGACCGTTGAGCGTTAAAAGACGATTAAAAGTTAAGCTTCTCGATTCTAACATGACTAGTGACTACGAAAATAGCTTGATAGTAATTAAATACAAAATTATATAAATTCTTCCCCAATATATGCGGGTATACATCAGTAAAAATTCATGAACATAAACATACCAAAAGTACACCTACATGCAGCGCCATCAAACTCCAAGTACGCTTCTTCAATTCAAATATTCTCCTTGAAAACAAACACAATCCAAATAAACCATCCTTCTTTACGATAATGTCATTTCTAAGCACGTGATAAAACGACATCCATCCTTGACAAACTTTAACGCTCTGTCAG
>KZ061650.1:325698-400990 GCA_002091835.1 Anopheles maculatus
CTGTGTGAAGAGTAAACTCCAGTTGAGCTACATTTAACAGGCAACAGTAGCCTCATCCGGGGTCTCATCCGACCCAAAAAATCTTCCCAATCTCACCAATGCGTCACGTTTGCGTGATGATGATACGCAAAACGTTCATCACCGTTGGGGGGTGTGTGTTACGTGGGCGATATGGGGGTCGCGCGAAAGAATGAAAGCCGTGTCGTGGTCGTGAAAAGTCACGTACGGTGAGACTAATTTACATTTCATTCTGCAACCCTACAGCACGACCTCCGTGTAATGTCTGATACACCCTGTACGGTTAGCGGCAATTCAAAAAGCGTCTCTTTTGGGTGATAATGATGGAATCTCGCTGTCTCTCGACCCTTTTTTATGGCCGGTACTTCTCCGGTGGTGGGCTAGCTTTCCCAACTAGCCGTCACCGGGTCGCATACCAAGGGTTGCGATAAAACCTACCCCGGTTTTTTTTGGGAAAGTACTGAGACATTGCGGGAAAGACACACGATACGATCGAAAAAAAACGCTTAGACTGGCCGTGTGTAGTAAGTGGTCATGATCGTGGTGGGCATCTTCGCTTCTTGAATCTTCGCGCATCATGATCCATCATCATTCTTGCCGACCTGTATCCAGGTACACATTCACATACACAGATCGGGATAGACACACAGATGGGGATGGAAAATCGTGTGCTTTCCAATTAGGAAAATTTGCCTCCTCCAAGCAACACATGGCGTAGACGAAGCGAAGAGCATAAGCTTCTTTTATCCATACGGAAGGAAAAACTTCTCCATAACCACCGCATGAAGTTTGTCGGCGCTTTCTTCCGATTTGCGCCTCCAGGCCGGGAAGAAGATCCGAATTCCTCCGCACATGCAGATTCTCCCGGCCTCCGTACCGGGGGCCGATCATTTTCTGGCTGTTGACCTTTCTCTCTCGCTCTCTGGAGTGGGAGGAATATGATGTTTGATCGGGGGAGTGTTGGTACGTGATGGTGGTACAATATGGAAAAAAGGGGGAAAAATATGGATAGTGACTGCAACGACTCGACCGATGCCAGGCCAGAAGTATGTATTGCCGCAGTTTTGACGGTGAAATTGATTTGGTGAAAGAATTTGATGTTGAGAGAAAGCCCCTAGAGAGGGCGCACATTCCTTGTTCGAGGATGAAATAAGGTGTGTTAATATTTTTGATACAATTTTTGACATACAACAGGCTAGAACTTCAAGAAAACTCATTTATAAAAGGTCCTGAGTAAGAATATTTGCAGGGTTACAATAGGATCTGAACTCTAGATGTACGGTGCGTTAGAACAAACACCTAGCAACATGCTATGAGAGCGCTCCGGACCGTTGAGCGTTAAAAGACGATTAAAAGTTAAGCTTCTCGATTCTAACATGACTAGTGACTACGAAAATAGCTTGATAGTAATTAAATACAAAATTATATAAATTCTTCCCCAATATATGCGGGTATACATCAGTAAAAATTCATGAACATAAACATACCAAAAGTACACCTACATGCAGCGCCATCAAACTCCAAGTACGCTTCTTCAATTCAAATATTCTCCTTGAAAACAAACACAATCCAAATAAACCATCCTTCTTTACGATAATGTCATTTCTAAGCACGTGATAAAACGACATCCATCCTTGACAAACTTTAACGCTCTGTCAGTGTCATAAAATTATTCCGCCTTGTTTTTTTTTAAGTTTCTTAATTAAAAAAGCGGCACTAAACTGCTAATGATTGAGCAAAGGAAAATAATCAACCCCATCGGTCGCTAACAAATCGCTTACACGCTTTAGCAGCGACCATCGGCAAGGCGGCTTAAATAATGGAAACATGTGTATAAAATCTGGCCCGAAACTGCTGACCCGAAGCGCCGGCCCGAAATGCAGCTTAAGCCGGATGGGGTCCGTTTGTTGGTTATTAAATGACCCTGAAAAAGAGGCTATCTAAAGTCACTTTCGGTAGAGCATTGCACACAGTTTGTGTACATGCAGAGCCTTGAAGACACATTCTACCGATCAGATGTAAGAAATAATTCCTTTACAAATGTCTGTCCCATCTAACAAGTTAATAATTACCCAAATAACACTTTTCGATCAGCAATTCCCACAGTAAGAGGTTAAGAGAAGAAAAAAGCAACCACTCCTCGGTCAAATGAGCTGGGAAAAATGTGATCCAATTCTTCGGATTGTTCTTCTGCCTGTTGTGCCGCGCGTTACCGCAAAACCCACAGCAGCGAATCCGATCCGACCACTAACACATATCGTAGCGAGGCCCGGTGGAATCGCAAGAATGAGTGGAATTAATTTTTGCGCAAAGCTCAACCAGCTCATCGCGCCTCGCTCCGGCCGTTTCATTCAACATTCACCTGCAATCAGGTTTCATGTGCGCTCGATGGAGCAATTGCCGTGCGCCCAAGAATCCCTGTACGAACAAACTAAGGATTGGCTTAAAACAGTCGGGCGAATTAAAAAGGGGTAGCAAAAGTGCAGCAATAACTTTAGCGCTCGGCCGCTCGGGAATTTCGCTTTAATTATCCTACCTCTCTGGCAATGCCCTCTCCCAACCGTCCCACCTTGTTTGGAGCGAGCTCGAGACTTACAACGGGATGAAGCAAAGCAGATCGATCGCGATGTGCGATTTATGAAAACGGTAAATAAAATGTTACTTCCCTTTTCGGTGGTTGCGCCAAACGAGATGCAAACGATCGGCCGAACTGGCCATCTCCTCCTGCTTCGAATGCGGGAAGTTCGATACCGTTTTCCACCGATGCCCGGGAAAAGCAAGCAGCAGGAAGTAACAAATTTATCTCGCCATTTTTTTCTCCTCTCCAAGAACGCTAACCACAAAACATGGCCATTCTTGAGAAGAGTTTTTAGATTGCTTATTATGTCTCTCGTTGCAATTTTAACTACGATCGACGAAATGAAGAAAAGCGCCACAGTCCAATCCGCCCACTTTTGAATAAAACCCTTTTTTTAGTCGAGTTTCGATTTGCTACTTTCTTGCTTTGCTTGCCGGGTTTTGTAACCGAGCCACCCAGCTCTAGAAAGGGAACCCCTGTGAGTGATTGAATTAAATTGCTTTTCGCTGTTCGAGCCACCGGCCCAACAGTGACTTTCCATTACCGGGATGCATTTCTGGTGTCTTTCTTTGTGATGAGTGAGAGAAATGTTTGAAGAAAAAAAACACACCAGCTTCTAATGTCATGAATAAAGCAGTACAGTGTTGGTTGAAATTAGAGAACTGTTTAATAACATTTTAAATTAAATATAAAATTAATAAAATAATGTAATTAACAAAAAAAACATATAATCAAATGAAAGATTGTAAGAATGCTAGGCTTTAAGAGTATTGGGTTTATCACGTCATGATAATGATACCGAACAGCCTAGCCAAATTGACGGACAACATTGCCCAATCGTTTACAGTGGTGAACATCGCAATATCACCTTAAACGAAGACAATTATTTAAGAACATTTTTAATGTTCATAACATAGTATCAACAAAAAACTATATTTAAGCAAATTAATGTTAACTAACTTTAATTCAATTATCAAACCATCAGTTCAAACCCCAAAATCGCCAATATTTGCATGATTTCTAAACTAAAACATAAAAATTATAAATTATTGTGAGAAAAATCAACGTCAACCTTTAGAATCAAATCAATGCGTATTATGAGTGGTAGTATGATTAGTTAATAATAAAATAAAGGTGCAAATTAGTTCAATTTTATACATTAATATAGATTCTAAACTAAAATAATATATATTAAAGTGGAAGCCAGCAGGCTATTATGACGGAGATACAGAATTTAGATTGATAATCGAGGTTTCATTTCATCCATGGTATGGTTCAGAGCTTATGATTGTACTACTACTATTTTTTTCTTCTTGTGTTGATAATAGCTTTTATTTTATTACTAGATCCTTTCATTTAGACTACGAAAATCCAACCAGTTAGAGATGTGCACAATGAGTACGAGTGAGTGAGTGAGTTAAATCTTGCAAAGGAGTTTATAGTTTCAACTCAGCATAAAGATTTTTTATGACTCTCAATCTCTGCGCCGACTAGTGACTCCTTTTGGCTTCAAACTCACTCTCACTCGATGCGGCAACTATTGACCAAGACTTCCTCACTCTTATTGAGTGAGTTTGAAGCCAAAAGGAGTTGGTCACTAGTTAGAAGCGAGAGAGAGTGTCCGTTTGAAGCCAAAAGGAGAGAGTTGCTAGTCGGCGCAGTGAGTGAGAGTAAGTTTGAAGCCAAAAGGAGTGAGGCACTAGTCGGCGCAGCGAGTGAGAGTGAGTTTGAAGCCAAAAGGAGTGAGTTTGAAGCCAAAAGAAGTCACTAGTCGGCGCAGAGAGTGAGAGTGAGTTGAAACGTAGAAAGTAATTAATGAATTAGTTTGGAGTAAATTTTTTTCATGAATCTTTAGAGAGTGAGTCAAAGATTCAAATCCTTGTAACCACTTACTCACTCTGATTCAACTCTTCGAAAAGGTTAGGAGCCATTTTACAGTCTGAGCAATCTAAATCTCTTTAAAATTTGAGTCTCTGAACGAAAGTAGATCAATTTATATTACTAGCTTCAAATAAGTGAAATTATCATTCTTATTTAAGTTTATTCTGCCCGCAACGGATATGTAATCAAAAGTACTAAAAGGTTATTGAAATAAAAAATTAACTTATTGTACATTTATGACCACCACTGTACGATTCAATCAATCCACACTGCAATCAAGCGCTGGTCGGAAGAAAAAGGTAAATCTTTTCACTAGCGCTATGTTTGCCATGCTGCACCCCTTTTCTCTCTCTCTCTCTCTCTCTCTCTCTCTCTCTCTTTCTCTCCCTCTATTCCTACTTCGCATTACGCCAAGGAATCTAATTTTCTCGCCACTCACAATCCTCACAAATCCGAACAGAATGCTTGCATTAGCTGAAATTAATTCGATTGCCCCTGTTTGGTGCTGTATTTGTTCAAGCCGGGGTTTTAGCATTTTCCGTCTCGATCATAAGCACCTAACCTTCCAACTTCCAGCTAAATGCCAGAAATAATGCTGCCGCACACAACTGGTGTCACGATCACGGTGCGTACACTGGTTGGGTAACTGGGCGCGCTACACCAAAACGCAACGCTAATGATCGAGTTCACACTATGGCCGGCAGAAATGTTACAAACCCCACCCATCATTAGCTAACCCTGATGGCGATTGGGTACCCCCCACCAGGATCCCTTGAACAGCCCACCAGAACCAATGGCGCAAGCGCATTTATGAGCGATTTATTGAGCGATTGTAAATTATAATTCGTTAATTGCTGGCACCTTAGCACGACGCGATCAGCATTGATCTTTCGGTACTTCGTGAGAGAGTTCCTGTGCGCCCACAGCTCCTGGTGACGTTCCGCGTTCTTTAGGTCAACAGCAGACAACAACAGAAAAGCACAAGGAAAAAGGGTGAAAAGTGTGTTTTTTCGATTTACTGCTGCTAATGTTCCACTTGCGCAAGTAAACATCAAATGCGGCCCTTTTCGTAAAGGAAGCCCACCAAACCGTTCGTCCGTCGTCTAACTGTTTAGGGTGTTTAGTTCTTTAGCGCGAGCTCCATTCTCTTTTTCCCATCGCCACGTTTCCCTGTTTGATTACCATCTCTGCTCGCCTTTCGCCCCAGGTTTTCGCTGGTTGCCGTCATTTCTCGCTCTTGCATTTGTTGTTTTCCCGCCACAATCAATCACTCGCCTCGTGTCATCGTTTTTTGTCGCCCTTCAACTTTTTTCAAACCATTCTTTCTATTTATTCTTGCATTTAATTCCCTACAAAACAACATTTTCACCTCACTTTTTCTTCAATCGGCAGCTTGGCAAATGGGGTTGGCTGAAAGGAGGACAAAGCAACACACACGCCGGTGTAAACACAAGTGTTTGGAAACTTTTTATTTCAAACCGACTGGAATGCCGCGTTGGGGCATACATACGGAGGGACAGCAATGCATCCAGGAGGACAGGGCAAATAAACAAACGCGTAACCTATTTTCCACTCTACCAAGATGGTCAAGTTTTGTTTACGGGACATCCTCGCGGGAGACACCCAGTCATCGGACGACCGCTTTACAACCGAAACCGTTCCAACAGCTTCTTCGCTCGTAACAGCTGCTCCGAAGTTGCGCCCGCACAAAATGACTTTTCACACCTCGTTTCCCCACTGTTCCGGCCGGTGTTTAATTCGAACCATATGCCGTCACGATCACTCCGGGCTCAATTATCGTGTGTATCGTGTGTAAACATCCCGCGCAACAGAGGTGCCTCTTTTTCGGAGGCACACGAGACACTTCGAGCTTCGAGAGATAGAAAATTGACATGTTTATCGAGCGATCGGGAATCCGATCAGAATCTCTCAACAACGGTGGCAACATCAAACGGATCCCGGACTCGCTTCTTGATAGGGGCGTTGTGCCGGCTTAAGCGTTTCGAAGATGAGTGGTTGAACGGTTCGGTATTGATGATTATCTTTTCCTCGGTCGGATTACAGAACGTAAGGAGGCAGGATGGTCTGGAACTGTATGAAGACTTTCTTCACCTAGTGGCGAACGAAACGGTACAGGCACGGATCGGATCATCATCATCGGTCCGAGTGTCGAAATTGGGTCATTAGTGTGATTGTACATTCTATTTATGGCTCTGCTTTATTTATCCTATCCTTCGCTTTGCTTGTACCAGTTTATGAGCACGAGCATCTTGACTGGTGCGTAATGCACACAGATTGAGATGTGTTGCAACTGTTGGTAAACAATTCCTAGATAGGATCAAGAATCTTTTTTTAGTGTCTTGGTTTTTCTAACTCGGACCCTTCTGAAGTAAGTACTACCAACCTGTTGCAGCAATCAGCTAACATCAGATCCGGAACGAACACATCTCGCGACACTCACCAACATGTCTCAATCAACGATCCACCACCGGGAATTCTATTCGTGATAGGTTCCGTCCCGTTAATGACTCTCACAAAAGAAGGGATTTTCTCTAACGAATCGCTTCCACCCTCGGTAAGTAAATAATCACAGCCCAATCTTATAAACATATTATCCACGCGAGCTTAATAACATCCTGCAGTGTTGGTGATCCTGCTTAAAAGAACTCCCGCATCACCACCACCACCACCACCAAACACCGTAGCGAATTCCAATATCCACAACAACCCTACCGCTTGACCCACTTCACAAGCGTTGGCTTCTGGTTCTGTTGGTTCGTGCGCCGGTAACCACTGATTAGCTCTCCAAAACCCGTCATAAACACCCCGGACCTCACGGTGGTGTCCTCCATCATGAAGATGAAGAGATTAAAAGTCGTCCAACGGGCCCGTCGTCCACACACTCGCATCAGAAACCTGATGCCTCCCATCACCATCATCAACCGTGACCGATTCCTGCTTGCTCGGAATCCAGTTTGCCTTTGTTTCTCAGGCGAATCAATCAGCAAAGCTTGGCTGCGGTGTTGCGGTCTCATAAATCCAATCGAACGCTCCGACCGGTAGCCACCCGGTGCGCTTCCGGAAGTACCCGCGCGACCCTTTGGCTGTGATGCAGCGCGCAAGCGCCCCGTTTTGCAGTTGGCGCGATGGTGTCAGTTAATTAAGTGTACGAGCGTAGCAGTCCGAGGAAGTTGGCTTCTAATAACGAATGCGTCCGGTTGAAGGCCGGCGGCACTTGGCAGCGTCCGTCTCCCATGCCCGGACGTGAACGGGTTACACATGTTTTGCAGCGACCCTGCACACGCTAGTGTCTTCTTACGAACCTTTTGGACTTCGGCAGGCTTTTGTCGCTTCAATCTCTGCGCTTCCCCAGCTTCTCTTCTCCACCATTCGTGGGTCCGTGAGACGTTCTGGTCGTGGGAACTGAAATTTGAAGACGTCCAGCAAACGCAGTTTGGCGCACCAGCTTCCCAATATCCGAACCACTCATGCATGCATGCTCTCATCCATTCTTCGTGCGTTCGTGCAATGTGTGAGAGGAAGCATGATACCCCTCTTTTCACCATACTTCAGAGCTGTGTGGACACATGTGGGTCATTTTTAAAAACTGATCTTCTTTGCTTATCCAAACCACGATTTGTCAGTGCCCGTTTGCTTACCACCCATTAATCATGTTTTGCTTCACCGAGAGCGTTCAAAGCGCTCGGGACAATTTGTTATACTTATGGCTCTAAAACCTTCTAGAGGAAATGAAAGAAAGACGAAAGCTGCTGCAAAGGATTAAAACAAATTTGAAAAAGTCACCGGATAATGATGATAAAAGGGTACCAACACATCAACAAGGGCATGGGATCAAAGTTGTATCGCACTACTTCACTGAGGTAACTTTGTAGCGTGATGTTTGGAACAACTTGTCTGGAAGTGAAGTCGTCACTTGGTTTAATGAGACCGACCTGTCATTAGAGTGAACCGCGAGCGAGCATTTCAACGCCTTTCAAAAAGTCTTCCACATTTGAATGTCTCCCTCACCAGTTCCCTCTCTCTCTCTCTCGCACACAGTGCCTTCATTGAATAATGGACACTAATAATGATGATGAGTTTGATGATGGTAATCATCTCCAAACAAGTCCAAAACTGTAACCGTTTAAGTCACATTCGTGAGGGGTTTCTCATTTTCGCAACTTCACAATGCATTGGGTGTGCAATTTCACTGTGTGCCTGTGAGCTAAGCGGCTTCTCAAACAACCTTCGTTTCCCGAGAGTCGTCTAAAAAGGCGGAAACCTTACCCAATTACCGATCGATTCCGGATCGGAAGTGAACTCCACGCATCTGATCATCTCTTCCGGACATCAGAAACTTCATCAATCTTCTCCCTTCCAATGTAGCGTGTAAGGGAGCTAAGACCCTTTTGCGAAGTTAAGCCGGAATTGCACAACAAATTACCAACAAGTTGCCAACGCTCACACACAAGAGTACGTGGTGCCGATGAATGGACACATTGTTGAGGTTTGAAGTTTTGATTGGTGCTGGCAGCACGGTGCAACATCGTGCCGTGGTAAATATTTGCCCTCATCTCAATACGCTGACACCGGTGTGTGAGCCTTCAGCTGATATAAATATGAGTGTCTGTTTGTGTGTGAGTGGTGAGCAAGGAAGAAAAAAAAACAAGATCGATCGTACAGGCCTGACCCTGACGATGTTGTTGCTGACTATGTATGTTGCCCACCGATCGATCATCATCTGCTAGGGGAGCGTACAGCGCAAGGGCGAAAGAATTCTTCACCTGTCCCGACGGCCCAGGCACCGAAACGAAAGACACCTGTGGTGCCGGTGAAGCAGGTCACCGATATTTCGACGTCTCGTTCCGGAGAAACCTGTTGCGAACGTAGCAGTAGTTTGCAAGTTCGCAAACTTCGTCGGCTCATAAAAAAGTTTATTGAACCAAGCGTCAGTTCAGTGCACGAGCAGCAGCTTTAAACTGCACATTTTATAGCCGATTTCTCACTTTCTTTGCGTAACATTAGGGGCCAACTCTCGGCTTGTTTCTACACTTTTACAACACGCGTTACAGGATCTTTTCTTTAACAATAAGTGATTGCTCTACCGGCTAATGACTTAAGCCGAACGAACGTAAGGAGCCATAAATACGTCACCAATAAAATTACGCTGTTCGTTCCGATGTTACTGACAGGCGAAATGACATCCATAAACCGATCTACTTCCAACTCAATTCCGCAAGTCGCCTTCGGGGATCGCGTCTGGTGGTCGTAAAATCTCGCTCACGCCAGACTTCACCGTGCGGCGGCGGGCAATTGCACTAGAGCATCAATCCTCTGGTGGGCATGTAATTATTGGCCGTAATTTTATGTCCGTCCTGCTCGGATGACCCCTTTCCGAGCCCTGCGAACCTTTGCAATTTCGTATTCATAAATTAATCGTTGCGAAAGACGCGAGCCCACTTTCCATTTCTTCTTCACTGTGTCTAAGAATATCTCACACCGTCCATTCAGTGGAAGTTCCTGAGAGCGAGAACGAGCGCTCCAAGGAAAAGGGAAAAGCACGATAAAAGCTGTCTGAAATACGATGTGCCTTGGAGCATGTCCGATTCTCATGCTGATGACGTGATTTGAATACATTTGTGTAATAATTGGCAGGAAAGGGCTCACTTTCCCTTGGCAAAGTTGTTCTACTGCTCCGGCACATGGCGGCGGTATAATTATAAAGCCCGTTTCTCTGCAATACTCCCTCGGAGATCTCGTTCTAGATTGCAAAACCTCGCCAATGCGCTGTACCACACCTACATCCTTCCTCGGTTCCAATAAGGCCGGACCTCATTCATCATTGCAGACTGCACTTTCACCGTACGTTGTACAGATCTGGGCGAGAGAGCCTTGAAAAACCCACCCAGAACGCCTCCAAACTCTCCAGAATCGAGCAACTTCCCACAGATCGGTGGGCTGGACACCGGACCTACCAGCCGTCTAGCGCAAAACTGCACCAGTTTTCGGTCGGTTGCGCTCGGCGGACACGGATCGGCGAATTTTCGGGCGATGGGAACGATCCGGTGAATGAATTATGTTTTGTTTTGTGACGACGCGGCTTCTCCTCCGGCCACAAACACACAAAATGGGTGAAATGTCACGCAAATGTGCATAAACGCATACGCATACACCGGTCGTAAATTCGATCCTCACAACACGTCCGTGAGTCCGTGAGGAGGCGTGTTTAGTTCGCAGAAACAGTGGTGTGCCCTTTGTGCGAAATTTGTTTCTCCCTTGTGGTTTCCTGCTTGCTTTCATAACTCTAACCGTCCGATCGAGTGTACTGGAATGTATCGCGCTCTATGATGATAGCTTTGACGACTGGTTCTCGTACGCCCAACCCTGGAGCGCGCCTAGTATTTGCGTTGGTTGCTTGGCGTGGCGAGTTTAAGGTTTGGTTCGTTAGGGCTTTACGACATGACTCACCCAATCATGCGTGCCTCAAACCGTGCGATGCTAAAGCCAACGCTAACAGCGCTAATCAACAGCCTCACAGCTCAATCCTTCAATCCAACCCAACACCCAAACTCAATCATCCGGCTGTACAAGCTGTGGATGTGATTATTGTCGTCAAATAGAAGAACGGACGACGTGCACGGGAATAGACACATATAGACATCGACAGCATAAATTCGGCAACTAGAGAATCCGTGGGCGATCGTTACACTTACGCTTGATTAACGACCCGATCTTGGTTTGCTGGAGATGAGGGCAAAGAACTGGAACACACGAAAAAAAAGGGAGTGTGCTGTGTCGTTCGGTTCTCTAGCCACGAACAACAGAAGATAGATTATGAAATGATCTCCGTTCCGTTTTCCGTTACACAGCCTGCGGTGCTACGAGCTGGGTGCGTGGGTGTTTAATTCGATTTCCTGTTCAACAATTGATTGGACGAGTAATAAACAGTCGCTTAACGGAGACAGGGCCGCTGACACTATCGGATGGGAGCACTTATGAAACATTAGAGCAAGAGTAGAATCAGGAGAATAGTCTATTTATCATGCTTTTTCCAGTTTTCTAGTGATTTTGTTGAGAGTTCGCTTATGTTACGAGAGTTATCTTTCAGGCTCAGGCATAAGCGTGTTGTCTCTAAATCCAGCACGTTATGGTCACGCTGTCTACGTGACAATACTGATCTAGTTGGTTTAGTGATGCGTTACTGATCTTGTTACTGAGCTAAGCTAGAGTCCAACAACTAGAGATCTATTTGGGTGCCTAATCGGAAGTCTAGTTTCTCTCTTCTTCTTTCCTGGCCTGCTCCTAGGGAGCACGACTAATTGACAGGGCCTGGCATCCAATTTGTTTCCAGGAAACTAGGTCCTTTGCTGCAATCCTCCATCCCCGGCTGCATCTGATCTCCCGCAGGTCTGACTCCACTTAATCCAGCCAACGAGAGAACTACTGGACGGATCTCAGGATTTTGTGGAACCTGTAGTAGGCAGGATTCCCCTGAACAATGCACCTTCGGATTTCGCTGCTTACGTCCTTATCCGAAGTTGCGGTCGTGCCAAGGTAGCAGAACTCCTCTACTACCTTTAGATCGTCGCCGTCAATTTATACTCTGCATCCGATTCGTGCTCCATCACGGCCAGAGCTTCCGGCAAGCAGGTACTTTGTCTTCGTCGCATTGATCCTCAGTTCAATCTTATCGGCCTCGCGTTTCGGCCTCGCAGAAGTCTTGATTCTTGAAAACCAATATATACCACCATAGCATAAATAGTTGGAAGCTATCAGAGAAAGTTACGACATAAACATCAACCGTAAAAAAATCTTGATGAATTCATGGTATGAGTACAGAACAATTACTCCAGTCTTCCTATCTTCCCGTAGCTCTTGATAAACTGTCAAAGATGCTTGGGACATGCCTAACAACAGCAAAATCGTAAGACTGATGATCTAGCTAGAAAGAATCAAGGTAGTTAGCAATGACAAGCCAAGATCTCCCGAAGTTGTGGTAACAGCTTCAGAAGAAAAACTGCGAGAATTGAAACTCGAGCACTCTTAATCCATACGACTTAACCCTTAATGACTTTGGTGACATAAAGACGATCGGTAAAGCCTTAAAAGAACTCTCGATTCAACATGCCTCCAGAAGGTCTAGATCACTGTACGATTCTTGTATTAAGAACTACAACTAGGAGCAGTCAAAGAGTGAAATGCTCCGAATTTTGACAAACCTTTCCAAAGATCATAAGCAAATTCCTACTATCTGTCTGCGTGATAAATTTTACTCTAATCAGTAAGCTGTTGAGACCCAAAACAAGCCTAGTATTTATTCTCTCCCGTCTCAGCGTAACTTCAACTACATTCGAAATATTCGTGCGAAAGCAACCAACCCAAACAAAACAGAGAAAATGCCCGTTAAATGCTGTGCAAAGGTTTGCGTGTTACACCCAATTTTCATTCAAATTGGCTCACACAAAAAAGCCCCCCACCCGAGATGCTAATTTATGCCCCTGTCCATGTTAAATCTCATCCCATGCTTCGGTCTGCAATAGAGTGCGCCACACCGATTTCGTTATCGCCGGGTTTGTGACCGATCTTGCTGTTTTGTGTGCGTGGGACACTGTTTCCCAGCATTGTACGTACTCGCTCGCAGCAACAATGCGTACGGTATCGTTTATGTTTACGCCCCGGCCTAAAATGACGACATTGCTGAAGCAACAACAGTACCAGCATGCGTAAACAATGTTTTTATTTGCGTATGGCGTGATTTGTCGGTCACAAAAGTGTGCAAAAGTGCTGAGAAACACAGCAAACCGGACGGGGGAGAAAAAAAAGCGAGACAGCGAACGAACGTTTGCAATTGCATGTTGTGTGTTAATGCAATTAAAGATGTTGTTATTATGACTTTTGCTTCATTTGTGTTCTCTTTACTACCCACAACCCAGTCTGACATAAGCGTTCGTATGTTTTTTTGGCCGATGTTTTAAGGGCTCGTTTTAGGGCGGGTTTTGTTTATTTATTCTTCATGTGTTTCGTGCTGTATTTGAGATACATATGTACACAAGCCAGCTTTAACTGTTTGGAGGTATAAAAGAATAATGGTAATTTTCTGCCAACCAAAATCTCACGCCACGGCACAGCGTCTAGCCAATTTTGCGACCACGAAGGCCCACACTCCTAGAGGAAGCGACACAATTCACCTCACAAACACCGGCTTCAAATTGACCGGGTGAATGTGTTTCGAGGTTGATCTTCCGAACACTAGTTTTGGGGTTGAAAAAGCAGCAGCGAAAAAAAAAACCAAGCCCGCGTCTCCGGTGCGTCATAATTTTGGTCATTATGCTCGGGGGCCAAACCCGGTCCCAACGTCGCCCGACAAAAATTAAGATAATGCTCAGATTTATCGAGGCTGCAGGCATCCGTTTCCACCCTTCTGCCGCGAGGCACACACATTTTTTCGAAAGGCCACTAGAAGAAACAAAAGCGAGAGAGAGACCGAAAAAAAAAGCAACCACGGCCATCCCAAACGACGTCCAAAAGTTCCCATCCCACCGAACGGGTCACTCCGGGTGCGTGGCAAACGAAGGCAATCATTAGACTAACCGGAATTTTCGTTTTTCCGCAATTGCTAATAAACGGGTGCGAAGTGGAATGCTGTTGGTGACTGACTGTGTGCAAACCGATTGGTGGAAAAACTGACAGAAACTCAACAACAGAGCAGCAGCAAAAAAAAAGCACAGCCAAACTACTTAATCTCACCCGACCGCAGTTCGAAGTGTTGGGAATGGACGGAGCTTGAGAAACACGGCAATGAGCATGCAATCCGATCCGAAACCTGTCCGAGGGTTTTTTGGGGATGAAGCTGACCGTGAAGTTGGCTTTAGTCGGTATACGCAGAAACAACAAGACAAAAACACACACCCCGAAGCCTTACAACAGTCAGATGCAATTAGACGGTGATGGGCGAAGGTTGAGATGCCACCGACACGAGTAATTGAAATTTCATTAAAGGCTTCCAAACTGACCACCGGTTAACACTTGCACGGTTACAAGAGCAAGACGAAACCGAAAACACCGTCCGAAACAGATGGAGCGCCCGTGTAGAGTGATTTTCGGTACGAAAGACTTCGACCGCAAGCGACGAACCCCTTATAGTGGGAATAGTGTTTGGGTAATTTTATTCCTTCTTTTTCCGGCTCATACACTCCGAACCAGAATCGGAACCATACGTCATAAACAACAGACTGTACTGTGTGTGTGTTTTTTCTTCTTATGATGTACCATACCATCCACACGCGAGCCATCAGGTAGCAGATGAACAACGAAAAAAGCGTTTAAATTGAAGCGCACCCAGCTGGTTCCGGTTCGTACCCTGCGCAAGTGGTCCCGGGTACACGCGACCACTTCCATACAAGCAATGGAGAATTTTCCTCGGTTCATTCTTCGTGTGCAAGGTGTTCCAGGGAAAGAAAGAACTACGGAAGCGCCCGGAAATAATATGCTTTCAGTGCGTTTATGCACATACGGGAGGCTTTTATTGTCTGTCGCTTTCATTATTAGCAAGACCCCCGCCCAAAAACACCGTGACAGAGATAAATTGAGCCAGATTAGAGCTGCTACAGCTTGCGTACTCTCACTTTTTTTGCGCTGTGTGGTACGTCGAAGTACAATACATGCCCGGCCCTTCCGTTTTTTAGAATGGGAAAATACACAATCGACCCAGCAACTGGCCAGACAAAACTTCAACGATGCTACGGGGGTTTTTTGTTATTTTTATAAACCATATTTATAGGTCGTGGTAAAGTTTTATTACTTTTCCCTATACTTCCGGTGACTGGTTGTTTCTTTGTTTTTGTTTTATCGTTTCATTTTTATTATTGAATGAATGGTGTGTTTCAGTGATTTAAAGATAAAGATTTAGTTTGCATTTTTCGGGAAGGGCCTCTTCGTGTGAATTGGCACAGCAGCAGCATAAAAGGTATGTTCTTTTCCCTTTATGAGCAGTCACAAAACGTGCCAGCCCGGTATTTATCAGTGGCAATTAGTGATGATTTAAAAGACATTATAAAGCATTTAAGAAAAAGCTTTTAAAATGGTTTCTCACTTTTCACGCTTACAATTGCTTTAGGCAGATAAGAATATTTATTATAATTTTTGTTTCCCCCTGATAATGTTTAGAAGCTACGCAAAGATGGCTCCGTCCACTCAAAACTTCTCGCTTTACCTACAAAACAAATCCCCCGCCAGTAGGAGTAGCATAATGCTGGCTGAAATTAACCTAACGGAGCATTATGATTGCCCCAATGGAAGCATCCCGCAACGTATAAGAATGTGTAGCTGCATGCAGTATGTTGCTCCCCCTCCGAATCCGCAAGCCAAAAAGCAATCAGCAAACAAAAAAGGCCCGAAACAACAAGAAATGATCGTTTTCTCGCGCTCTCTCTCTCAAATGCAACGATCCCGTGCTACAGTGCGCAGCTACAAAGTTGAATCATTTGTTTTTATTGCTCAGGCTGGCTGGCGATCGCACTCTCGGAATGCCACGTATCGATGTAGCCGGCAAACAGGTGAAACTCCCGGAGTCCAAGAAGGAAGGAAGGCAAAAAGGGGGAGCTGATTAAGGGTAATTTTTTTCAACTTAATGAAATAATCGTGCAAATGGCCAGCGTGCGAGAGCCAGCGCATACTTCTGAAAAAAAAACAAGCGAGAAAGCGATGACCTTTCGCCGAAAGGAAGGAATGAGCAGGCAAAAGGGCTGTGCCGTTTGCGTTTATGTCACCTAGTTGGTGGGTTTCCAATTTTGCGTATCATTATTACGGCGCTGTGTTGAGAAAGCGTTGCTGTGTGTGTGCTGCCCAAATGCAACATTGTAAACACATTATTGAGGACTCTTGTAAGACATTCAGTGAACGTTCGCTTTGTTGGAGAAATCTTGCCTACGCCCAATCACACCCAACGCCTCAACAAGCCGGAACAATTTCTGCTGTAATTGTAATCCACAGTTGCCGTTTGCGATTTGCGGTCTTGTTGAGGTCCCCAGACAACTCCTAATCGCACCTTCAAAAGCAAAACTCATTCATCATAATCAAGCCGCTATAAAGGAACGACAACATTGTGTGCCGGGCGAAAGTCGTAAACCCCATGTACAATGGGAGCAAACGACGCCTGGACGGACGGGACTATTCGCCCGGCAAAACCATCCGTATCGAATTGACAAATTGCTCTCGGAGTTCGGTGCTCGGAAACGAAGTCGCAGGAATCAAAACACCTAGCTGACTAGGTCCACTATAGGTGACAACAGCAGCGAAGATCGTGTCGAGGGAGATAACTTTCCTTTTTTTAAATGCTGCTATGCCACACACATGCACTCAACTCGGGTGGATCTTTAAAACGAGTTGCGGAATCGGAACCCAGGTAAAAGCCGCCCAAAAACGCGTCCAGGGAAATCGCATCAAATAGATACGGGTGAATGTAAAACACAAACAACGATGGGGACATTTTTCGGGTGAAACTTTATCACTGATAAACAACGGCCCACAGGGAACAACTTTCGAACCAGTTACCTACAACACCGCTCGAGGCACCGTCTCGAGGCGTCCAGGAGAAAAAAAAGAAATGATGACTTTCCGAATATGAGGAAACGATCGACTCCGTGGGGAGAGGCTGGAAAAGGTCAAAAACTTTCTCCTTCGTTTGGATTCGGTTTTGGATGCCGTTCCACCACCAGCGCCATTGCGAAAACAGGTTTTACACCCCATACACACGGGTCGTTCGGAAGGAAAGTTCGCTGCACGGAGATACCTACAGATATTCCGGATTCAACCTGTCGCGCGGATATGTGCCAACTCACCTGGAAGTGTCGATTCTGCTCCAGTGCCGAGATGCGTCCACCTCCACCACCACCGCCACCACCGCTCGAGCTGGTCGGTGTAGAGGAGGTCTCCGATTCCGCTTTCCGGACAAACTTCAACATCTCCTGGTTCTGCTGCTGTGCTGATTGCTGCTGTGACTGGGCCGGATGTTGGAGTGTGTGAACCGGATGAGACTGTTGCTGTTGCTGCTGTTGCTGCTGCTGCTGATGGTGCACACCAGTCGCAGTAGGTAGGTGCGATTGTTGCGGAGGCTTCAGATGACTGCTAGAGTTCGTTCCGTTGGTGCTACTCGCGGGTTGACTACTTTGATGCACTATCGCGGTCGTTTGATGGATATGACCGGCTGACGGTCCGTTCGGTACGGTGGCAGGTTGTTGCGTGGAGTTCACCGACGACTTTGCGTGCGCCAGATGTGCCTGCAACGATCGCGTCGAGCTTGTCGTCTGATCTTCGGACGAGGACTCCGAGCTGAGGCGAGCGTGCGGTGCCGGTGGGAGATGATGAAGAGTTTGGATTTGTTGCTGTTGTTGCTGCTGCTGCTGTTGAAGTTGAGTCTGCTGACTTACGGTCGGCGGACCACCGTTCACCAGTGGAGGTAGATTCGAGAAACGGATGTGCTGCCGAGGTGCAAGAAGCCGGGACGGGTTCGGAGGTCGCTTAAGGTTCTCCCCAACGTATCCCTTCGTTCCGTTGTACGCTAGGCCTCCGTTCGGTGCGCCACCCTCCGGACGTTGATAGGCCGCCTTCAGATGGCCGTTGGTGTACCCGTTCTTAAGGATACCGCCCGGTGGATGGGGTGGTGGTTGATAGCGAGGTGGAATATGACTTCCCGGCGTCTGCCCCGGAACCCCTGTTCCGGTTGCAGTTTGCTGAGGAATTCCACTACCCGCGGTCAGTCCACCGGAAGGCTTCACGAGTCCTCCACCATTGAGAGCGGACGTGAACACGCCACCTGCCGGATGATGGCCGACTCCGTTCGATAGTGAGGTCGTCACCACCGACTGGTGCTGCTGTTGCTGCTGATGCTGCTGCTGCTGATGCTGCTGTTGAAGATGTTGCTGAGCTTGCTTAAGCTTATGCTTCTGCAACTGCTGCTGAAGATGGTGCTGCTGTAACTGGTGATGGTGCTGTTGCTGCTGCTGCTGTAACTGCTGCTGCTGCTGCTGCTGTTGGGTGTGCGGTTGTGATTGTTTGCCTGACAGACCTATTATGTTTCCAGATAGCTTCAGGTTGCTAGTATTCGTTGTCATGACGACGGGCGGGGAAACGTGTGGGCTGGCTAGAAAATGTTGATTTGATGGGTGTGCGTCACTGCGGGCTCTACAGCCGTCCTTTCCGTTAATGGTTCTTGCTGGGCCGGATCTTCGCGATAGTGACACCTGAAACACTCTTCACCACTCGCGCTCTATCTCGGTTTTAATTTAGCTCTTCCAGGAAATCGTGCAGACTTCCTGCGCTGACTAATATTCTCGTAAAAATAGACCACTTCAGACAGTAGCGATAACAACGCTCTCTCTCTCTTTCTTTCACACTACGTATACAGCTCAAAAATGCTGAATACGCGATCGTGTACCGCTTATCTTCAGACACAAATTTCCGATAAAACCACTTCACCGTCTAGGCAGACTAGGAACACACTCGTCCGTTTGCTTCCCCGGCTAACGGACACACTCAAAACACGAACGCTTGAAACTCTTATTTTCCACTTTATGCCGGCACTATCTTCACGTCTCGCTTCCCGGTTTGGGTTTCACAATCACACCAAACACTTTCTATGGCTTTAGGTTTCCACCAAACACTCAGATATCACTCCGCCGTGCTGCTACCGACGCTCGACACACAACACACTGGGCCTTTACCTTCAGCGACACCATCGGAACACACGCAGCACCAACGCCGATGACCAGCATCACCATCCTTCGCAACTGCACCAAACATTGTCATCGGGCAGGTCCGCTGCACGACTGCAGGAAGCCCCGGCGATCAGCGCGGTCTTCCTTATCATCGACAGCTCCCGACACTATCCTATCGCACTGCTAATATGCCACGGGGTTTTACCGACAGAAAACTACCACACCGAAAGCTGGAGCCGTAGATAAACGCAGCGCGCTTTCAGTACCTGGCCGTGCTCTATATCTACCGGACACACGGGCCCCAAGAACACCACCGTACGGGGACCGGGAGGTCCTTCCTGGACGCGATTCGATTCAGCGCGCACCGTTCGCGGTGGTCCGTCTGCGACGATCGTTTGTCGATCACTGACTCTTCGTGCGAGACCACCGTGTGTGCGTGTACGGTTGCCGATGCCAACAGAGAGCGGGATCCTCGTGGAGTTTCGCGAAACGACCGTTGGCAGGCACACGGGAGAAGCCTAAATTTTTGAAACGAAACAGAAAGAAAGCAAAAAGAACGGGTTAGCGTCGTGGTGTGGTGAGTTTGGGAATGTATAGCCGGCCGGCCGGCTGGCAGTGGGCCGAGCTCGAATGTCCGATCCACCTGCAGCGATTCCAAGTTGGTGGATGTGCTGGTGATGCCGGAGATGCGGAAGAGGACATCAGTACGATCATGTTTCAATTCAATACCGAGTTTCACCTTGCGGACATCATTCGCTCGCTCGCTATACATGCCCGTACATTCCAACCAACTGGCGATAACTCCACAATCTCAATATCAAAATGGAAGAACAGAACCTCGCGCGCCGAAAGCGGTAACACGACCACTTCAAAAACAAGTTCGTTACGATTTAAACTGAATCGAAAGTACCTCCCGAAACCCACCACAAACTTGCTCGCCCCGAACGGCTTCTATCCAGGCGAAAAATGTGCCCAGGATTCGAGGCCCCGGGGAGATATCAAAATTTTAACGAACACATAACACACACACACACACACATGCAGAGCGGGCGCGAGCGCTCGAAACCGCGTCCAATGGTATGCGGCAACATAACCGGCAAACCGCGACTATGCTCTGCTCATGTGGCGAACGGGATGGTCTCAACAAGTCTTCCTAAACCCCCCCCCGGGGGAGGCAGACAGAGAGTAGAGCTGGTAGTGGAGGTACACTTCATTCGGGAACCGGTCTTGGCGCGCTTTATAAGACGAGAAGACGAGGTAGACCAGAGCAAGAACGAAAGCAGGTTCCAGAGCGGCCCGTTTCCCCAAGCGCCGTACGCTACTTTCGACTGGCAGCATCTCCATCCCGACCTCGCCGACATCGATGACGACAAGCTCACAAACACACCGTACTGTTGTACTTTAAAATGCTACAAACGTGGCGACGTTCGGGAGAGCCCTTCAAGAAAACGCACACAAGAAGCAGGGATCGGCAGACCAGCCCCATGCGATCCAAGTTTGTTGTGGTTTTCGCGAAAATGCCGTGCTTTGTAAGTGGGGGTCGCGGACACTAACACACCAACATCTTCAACCTCGCTCTCTCTCTCCTACGAGCGCTTTTGTGACGATCCCCAACATAATTCGTTTGGAGCTGAGCTGGTACTTCACGAACTCGCCCCGAAGAGTTCTTCAAGAGATCGTCCACCGTCACCGTCCAAAGGAGCGTGCGAAGCAGCAAGCGAAACGAACAAAAAAAATCACACACTCACACACAACACGCTCGCCAACATAAACCTGAACCTGACCAAATGCGACCAAAAAGCAAGGGTTCCTGCGCATCCCGGGTGAGTGTGGTATGTGGCGCAGCTATGTTGTGGCACGGCTTCGACCGTCCTCGCTCGATTTGCCCAGTTTTCCCGCCCCGACTTCGCACCTCCGACCGGCGTGCTTTCGTAACGACGACGACAGCCACAACACAACAGAAACTGCAACCATACTGCTTCTCACGCATCCTGGCCGTTTTGGGCTTTGGGAAGCGGGTTTTGCACCGTACCGGATAAGGGCATCGGAACGCGCGAATGTAACACAGTTTTAGAGCAAACGATGGGCAGACCGAGAGCCTAAAAAAACCGGAATGTAACGCAACGCCCAAGCGCAACTCGGGAAGGTTTTTGTTTTACGTGCTTGAAGAGCTTTCGGCAAAGAAATTCGGCAATGCTCCGTTCGCGCTGAGACTCCCGCGTCGGTAATGAATCGTGCCGCACGAAGTTTTGCTTTTTTTATATGTTGGCCTCACCAGTAGAGAGGCGCTTTTGCCGACGTGAGAACCACACACGCAGCGGTATGTCCGCGTTTGGCACAGAACTTGTACTTCGTCCATGTTTGGTGACAGAGCTTTGTTTTTGTTCTTGAGGGTGTGTTTGCTTTTTAACTTCAGTTTATTTTTAACAATTGAGTACAAAACGAACTTCTGTTTAGAACTTTAAGCCTCGTATAGCCTAAACGAAAGCCTCAATGTCTCTTACACAACGATGTGGACCATTGAACCACCCGAATCAACTCTCCTTCAGAAAAGGGTAAATACTAGAATTATTTTATAAGATCTTCAGGAAACGTAGAGATAGTATCCACAAGGACTCTATCTTATAGACAACAAAGTGATCTTAAAAGCTAGTCTAATCATCAGGACTCATCTGAATAAGGATCTCAACCATATCAAGAACTTCACTAGGGATTATGTTGTTATCAGAGTAACAGAGCACATTTTGATAGGCAAAGACTGGTGATTGAATTCATCGTAGTGAGGACTGACTATCCAACTACGGGGTATCGATGATTCTTGCAAGCTATTATATCGTCGGCTTGATATAGCAGGTCGATATGCCAAGAAGAAGATCCTACTAGATCTTCAAGAGACGTACATACATCAGTAACTGAAGCCTCAAGAACACCAGTTGCGATATGTCAGAATACATTTAAAAAATATTCAATAATGTCTCGCAATTAGTGCATAGAACTGAAATCCTCAGATTCTCAGTTTCTTTACAAAACAATTCATTTTGAAGACTGAAAACTTGAACAAGACCAGTATAAGACCAAGAACTTTCAGCTCCACTGCAGCCCGTTTTACCTTCGCTCCGTACAACACATTTATAAACTCCCCGATACGCACCGAATTTGTCATAATGTATACAAACACACAGCCACTGCTTCATTCCGGATAAAATATTGCACTCATTTCATTACAAGATCCACTATCAAATTATTAACGACATGACTGATCAAGAACAACATGCACAAAAGCCAGCGAGCCTTGTTTATACACACACTGCCCGGCTCTCAAAACATTGTCTCACCAGGCACGCTGGCAGCCTTCCAACCGTCCAACAGTATATATTGCTGCCAGGCATAATTTGTACCGATCGGCCCGCTCCCGATCAACACGCATCCAGCAAACACAGCCTGCCCGAGCGAAAAACTTATCAACAGCGCATTAATCAAGATAAAAACGGTTACAACCGCTGGCAGCCTTCCAACCGTCCAACAGTATATATTGCTGCCAGGCATAATTTGTACCGATCGGCCCGCTCCCGATCAACACGCATCCAGCAAACACAGCCTGCCCGAGCGAAAAACTTATCAACAGCGCATTAATCAAGATAAAAACGGTTACAACCGTACGCGGACTTTGCTGCTACTGGGGAACATATTTCATAAGCGCCTGGGTGGGTTTTGGGTGCTCGGTTTCTTTCCTTCTACTACGATCCGCAGCCGTGTACTGAATGGAAACAGAGGAAAGAAATGCAACGCGCTGACATGTAAAAGCGTGTAATAACACCGGTTGACCTCGTTCTGATGAGGAGGGTGCGTAAGATAAGCATAAGTCTCCCGGCCCAAGATGTATGACACCTTGGACGGTAAAAAAGAAAACAACCCCGACTCGCTGACAGTGGGGCACGTCCCCAATGCATTGCCCGATGCAGCTGGCCATACCACACTAGACCACAGCCTCACAGCATTCCGTTCCGGAAGATTGCACGCCACAAAACGCTTCTACTGAGGTTGACACGACACGACGCTTCGGCCGCAACCAAGTGTAACAATCCGACAGATTGGCACGGTTTGGTATGCACCGCACTGACAGTGACTGGCCACACCATGGCAAAACAACCAGGCGCCTAGCTCACGCGGAAAGGTCAGCATCTAATACAGCCGAAGACGAGGCAAACAGCTGCTTCAACTCTCGTTACACTGCATAACTGGAAATACGGGGGGAAAAAAAAGAAACAAAGCTACGCTTCATTGCACGGGTTCCACGCGGGAATCCAAAACCACAACCACTCATTTGCTACTCTAACCGACCGTTGGGGGATAGGACTATAAATTTCCTCTGTTTATTAACCTCGATCCGTCGCCTGCTTTTTATTCGTCCTCCTTTACTCGCGCGGCAAATGAAGCGATGCAGTCGCGCATAAAATCCTATAAATCTCGCCCAACGTCCTCTAGGTACGGCAGCGGTTCCAGAACTTTGGAACCCCTCGCCGGGGAATCTCGGTGAGCGTCAACGAGACCGGGTGGCTTTCCTTTTTGCACGATCAATCCATCTCCCCGCGAGCAGCAAGACGGCACTAGAGATCAACCGTTGCTGATCTTGTTTCGACGTTAGGTAACGCTCGCTCGCGGAATTCTTCCGCAATTCGCACAAGTCAACGTACCATAATGATGCCTCAACTCCACTTAGAACAATGACATCGCGTACTGGCAAGAGAAAGTACTGAAGTACTCATCAACTTCAACTGCAACGTGGTGCAGCAAGCACTTCAAGAAATACCACGTCACGACATTCTAAGTTGCAAAAACACTAGCCCGCGCACGAACGTGATTCTATCTTAAATCAACCACTTAGATAAAGTCACAGTAAAGCACCTTAGCGTAAGTTCTCGTTCGTTCAAGATGACATTCGGAAAACCGGGGCCATGATTGATGATCGAGGGTGTTGTGTGTTGTCTGGTCGAGAGATCTTTCACAAAACCTTTCGCAAAGCTGACTGATACATCACTCGCAAATGTCACGCAAGGAAATTGATCGATCAATCAAGATCGTTCGGGCTGGAGGGCGTCGGGTACGCGCAACGAAGCAAAACGAACATCAAGGCCATGCGTGATTTAGCCAAAGATCACGATTGTCACCATTTTCTAGCATCCTAACGTTGACTGGGGGAAGTTGAAGTAGCGAGAGGACTTTATTGGACAAAAAAGCTCAAGATATTCATTTGGATCTCACCAACAAAGTGATCGATAGAGTTATTTTAATTTGTGGTGACATTCTCCACTGCTCAAAATCTCCAAGGGCCCTTGATTACATACCCACCGGTAATTGAAAGTCTTAATCCAAGTGTGCCTTGAAGCCATTGCTTGGTGCGCCTTGAAGCCATCAGATCTTAAATACACGCGTCCACAAGGCTCCAGCGAAACAATGATCGGGTCCTGACCGGAGTGTGTGTGTGTAATAACCCATCATTATTTCACCGAGATCTCAGGGAACGAGCGAAGACACCATAATTATCCTCATTCAACTCGAAGGCGCGAGCTTTCATCTTTTCTTTTGCTGCGTTCAAGGCCACCGCGAGCAGGCACTTCCAATCGATAGTGTAATTTTCCTCTTCCAAGGGTGACCCAAAAGGGGGAGAAGATTGCCTAGACATCCTCAAGACGGGTCATTTCGGTCGGGTGAAAAGGCATTTTTCAACCGTGGTGACATCGAGCCATCAATTACACGGCCCGCAGCAGATTACCAACTTTCATCCAAAACTTGACATCGGGAAGATGAGAAGCCAGCCCCTCAAAAACCATTTGCATTCAAACTGTCCCGACCTTCGAGAGTGCGCTCCAAGATTTTCACCACCTCATTTCTGAATGCATTTGATACTCAGTCGCGTCCAGTCCCCGATGCCGATGCACTCGCCGCCAATGTGTAGCTACAGACCTGGGGGAGGGACACACAACAAACTGCCCATTCCCATTCATGAAATCGCCAAACGGACTGCGAGCCGCTGGGACGGTGATCGGATCGGGGGTTTTCGCGGTCCAAAACAGGAAAACCTGTTTCCGAACAACACCCGGTTCGGTGTTCGGTGCACCAGTACAACCTGCTAAAGGGTCTGGGCCTGGTAGGCGACGATGTTATCGACATATCTGCCGCCAAGTCAACACAGAAAAACGCGGAGGTAGAAAGCTGTCCGAGTTGTTATCATTGAAACGGGCTTGCGTTGATATGCGTGCCAAACAGTCCAAAGAGAAAAGCCGGTTCCGTTCTCCGGACCATCGGTGCTACTTCTGCGCCCCCGGAGCGTTTGTTTCGTGATGTTCGATGCTTCTGGGGGAGGGGTATGGACAACTCGGTAGTCCCAGGAGTTGCAGGTAAGTTGACACGATGTTATCGAAGATCGCGATCAGTGTTTCTGTTTTTGTTGGAGGACCATCTGTTCTAACTTGTCCCGATATGGTGTACTTCGGGAGATGTACAACTGTGGACATAGCCGAGTAAATGTCGCTAGGAATTCTCATAATTAGATCACCTCTGGAGCAACTTTCTTCCAAGATATGTCTCACCGAATCTCCTGCTCACTGGATTCGTTTAAAGTGTCCCTTTTCGCTAGCATCCTGCAGCAAATCTGCATACGATCGCTCAGCTAATTGTTACACTTTCACACAGCCCGCACACAGTTTCCAAACGGAAGCACAACGCACGTCACGGCCTACATCTGCGCGCTCGTCCCTCTATCTGGCTCAAACAGGTTCCCGCACGCACCACCACCATCCACTGATTTATGGATCGGGTTCGACCGGGGTCCGTCGGATTAGACGTATCGAGCATGGTATGGCCAGGCGGCCCACCGGTCCTTCGCCTTCCACCCAACAACAGTTTCCGGCCAGTGCGTGACAAAAAGTCAAACCGCGGCGACATTTATGGGGATGTAGATCATAAATAATCGTTCCGGCAAGCCGCAAGTGAACAGGTCGCGCGTATGCGACAACATGGGCTACTAATTTCTGTAAACTGCATACCAACCAACGAACGTTCTCCGGTTCTCCGCTCCTAATCGGCCACCGGTAGATGATTAGACGGTGTGTGTGTGCGTGTGTGGTGATGATTTATGGTGAGTCGCGATTGCGGCCCGGAGATCGCCCGAGCCCGCTAAAGAGAATTTTGTGCCGATACCCATAACACGGATGCATTTAAACACGGCCGCTTGTGTGAAACATATTATTTTATCACGTTACAATATTTATTGAATGTTTTCTTTCCGTTTTGCTGTGAAAAGGGGAGTCGTCGAACGTGGCTCGCAGCTATAAATCATCTAGCTCGCTCTCTTTCGCTCTCTCTCTGGTCTGTTGTTAGGGGCGAAGATCAGCCGGGAAAGCTTATCACGTGTGCTCTACACCACCCTCGAGGCACTATCGTACAGGGATGGGATATTGTAAGGGATCACAGATCACAGGAAGAGGGCGTTTGAGGCTGTGTGTTCTAGTTACGTACCAGCAGATCGTTACATTGGTGCGTTAAATGGTGACCCTTATCTCGGAATACTGGCACACGAATTCCATCCGATGTGTTGAAGTTCTTTAGGGTGCGTTCCGACCAGTAATGAGGATAAATGATTGGAGGTTCTCGCTATTTCTGGGTGCAGATGTCTGCTTGATGCTATTATTATCCGATATTAAAGTTGGAAGACCTTTCTTAACTCTGCACTGCTGTAGTGTGAGATGTAATATGAGGTCTCCTTCTCAAATCCGTCTCAAGTAAATTTGTGTGTACATGATATCCTCCAAAAATGACAGCTATCAGTAAAGCTGGAACTTTAAAACAGCCAACTTCACAGACTCACTACCATCTCAAATTGCAACTCCTTTCGGTTTTCTTCGTCCAGCCTCTTCACCAACCAACAAGTCCTCACCACAGGCCCACAACGCGTCCCAGTCAACCTTCATGACTAATAACGACAACTTCCCAAACCCATGTCAAACATTGCCAAACTCGATCTCCACCTACGGAAGGAACAAAACATGTTATGCAAGCGATATTGCAAAATATTTCCCCACCACAAGCTCCTCAACATCTCCACCCCGCTTATCCCCCACGCTTAATTTAACCTTCAATTCTTGGCTTCCCTTGTGTGTGGTTAGTCTTTCTTGCTTTCTTCTTCTGTATTTTTTTTTTTGGTTTGCTCTGTTCCCCGGGAAACCGTTAACCATTTCCTTCGCTAAGTGGTCCATCATTTCTACTCGTTTTGCCGCGTTTGCCAGTTTTCGCGCTCGCGCATGTTGACCTGCATCGAATTAGATGGTCTACGCCGTCTAGGCTGAAGGAGACGACCACGATGGGGCGAAGGAAATAAATTTGATGCAGCTCCCATTACGCGCATCAAATTCTGCTTTGTTTCTTCGATCGGGAGGCTGCGTTTAGACGACCGAGGACTTCCCTGTGATGTGGCTTTCTTTCGCTCTGGCAGAAGTGCTCTCCTATACGGCCATCGCTTTCGGTCGCACCTAGCGAGATTTTCCCTGGTGTGCCGTGGTTAGAAGTCGGCCAGGTTGTCTCACGATTGGTAACGGGCGTGCTTCTAGTAGCACGAGATCATCCACCGATCCACAAACGATCCCGTTGCACAGCATCCTCCGATCCCGGGATTCCGTGCGTCCAAGGAATTGCCCGTCCCTGCTTTGTACCCGGGAGAAAGTTCACTGAACTCGCGCCCAACCGCACCAGAGCGTTCGAGAGTTCAGAGCTCCGGCTTCATTCAGAGAAGACCCTCGAACGGGTCTCGAGACCGAAGCAACTACTACTACTTTTTCCTACCTCGCGGTCAACTTTCATAACGCCAGGCCATGGTTTCGGACGGTTTGGCGCTGTTTTTCGTTGCTGTTGTTATTATCTTACCCTTTCCCGTTCGGCATCCACTCGCCAACCACCTTTTCCCATGCGCTTGACCGTGTTTTTGTTTTTTCGTGTTCTTGTGCCTGTGTGTGTTGTATGTCTTTATCTTGTGTGTGTTTTTTTTTTATCATACATTCACGCACTTTTCGTATCTTTCTTTTGCATTTCTCTCATTCTACTTTTCATTTCTTTTTTCTTGCTTCATTTCGCTCAGAGTGCGTTGGTTTCGTTCGTTTTTTTTCTTTTTCGCTATGCTATTACCAGCTTTTCTTTCGTTTGTCACCGGGGTTTTGCTTTTCTTCTATCCTTTATACCGTGCACCTTTCGTTCGACCTGATCGTATCATAATTTCTTCTTTCATCGATCACTTTCGTGGGGAGAGGCCGTGCTGGTGGTGGTGGTGATGGAGCCTCCCACCAATAACAGGTCCCAAGAAAGCAGTAGATACACGCACTTCTTCAAAGCCTCCAAAAATCGGCATATTTTCCTCGCTCTCTTTCATTCTCTCTCGTTCAATTTTCTTTTCTCCTTTCATAAAACGCTTTTTTCTATCGATTCAGGTTCAAGTTTACGGCACTCGCCAACCCGATTCACCTATCGGACCGACCGACTGAGCCTCCGAAAAAAAGCTACCGCAGGCTGAACTTTCTTTTCGGGCTCCCAAAAACTGAGGAACCGCCGAATTGTTGCGGCCCGAGCGATTCCAATCTTCGATGCCTTCACCTATGCGCGTATACCTGGTATGGTGCAACCTTTAAACTTTCCCGCCAAGATGTCACGGGAGGAATGAAAATGTGCACACACACACACACATACTTTCACAATATTTTCCTACCGTGTGGAGATCTCCCTTCTGGGTTGGCATATTCCCAGATCCACAACTTCACCTGGAGCACGCATGCTGCCTACGTTCCCTAGGGCCGTTCCAGGCTGGGAAAGTCAACCCAACAACCCATTTTGTTGTTTCCGTTTGTCCAACAACCACATCCACAAACGCTTCTGGTCAATAGCTCATATTTCGCTCCCCATCTAGAGATCTCTTGGGGAAACCTTCCTTGTGTCATCTTCGTGAGCTCTCGAGAGACTTCACTGACTTTGACGGACATGACAGACACGATGCCCACATCAAACACCGATCCGATGCGAGCTCATCTTCTTGGGCTGCCCTCAATGGTCACTCCGCTCTCTCCCTCTCTCACGACACACCCTTAACCTACCCTGGAGAGGACCCGATTCGTGAGCATTGATCGCAATCAACCGCAAGCCAGCAAAAAACCCATTCCCACCCGGTATTCCGGGCGTAAGTTATTCGTTATTATTATTATCATATTTTATTTCATCTTTTCAACTCGTGCTCGTGTATTTTTTTGTGTGCTGCCGTTCATTATCTGCAAGTACAGAGTCTTCTCGGTGCAAAAGAAATGCAGAATGCCAGCAAAAGGGAGCATTCTCGGGTTCGTGGTTAGGAAAATTGAAAACCAGTAGGCGGTCGTAGGCAATGGCATTTTGCCATTGGTAGGCCGGGGTGCTAGACAACTGTGTGGTGGCACATCGCAAAATGTGTCTTCTGTACGTGGAGTGGGAATGAAAGCGAAAGCATACGCTGGCGCACGGGAAGGAAGACGGACAGGAACTATCGGATGCCATTAGCAGAATGCCATTAGCGAGCCTGGAATGGTTCTGCGGTGGTGGTGATGATGATGATGATGATGGTTGATAATAGTGGTACTGCCAGTGGGAGCGAAATTGCAGGAACAAAAGATCTCATGTCAGAACATTTGTAGCCAATATGGCTGAGACCATGGATTCCTCTAGTAAGTAATACAGTAACTCAGTAAGTATTCAAAGTATCTTCAAGAGTTCCTCGCGATAATGTTGTTCAGGTTCAAGATGCATGTATTAGACTAAGACTAGATCTAGACTAGATCTTCCACTATTACATTCTGGATCATCAGGCAACCAAAGTGCGATATGGATCTGAAGAATAATCATCACAGTCAACCTATAATGTGTTTCTGTAGTCTGACCACTAAAAAAGACAGTTAAACAATTCAACAATAAGCTCGTTCCTTGGTTTTGATCAATCGTATCTGGATTTCTCTAAGTATAATGTATTTACAAGTCTCTCTTAGTTGCTTTTTAAAGTTTCTCCAAAGTACCGAGATATTCAATACAGACAAAATTTAATTTGAAAACCTACTCGAAAGAATATCCAAATACACCATGATCCATCTTACTTCTTAAGGGTATGTATCATCACAACAGCTTCTTTGACCTCGTTTACAGATATTGAAGTCTATGGTGACTTAAGCCAGAAAATTTGTAGCCAGCTACTGCCAAACATTCGAGCAAGGAATTCAAGTAACATCATCTAAATGAGAAACAAACTTGCAACATTTTACGAAGAAGATCTGCTCTAATCCAAATTTTGGGGTTTTCTCGGACAAAATCTAATACTTCTTGCGTTGCCTAGTTTTGTCCGTCAGTTTGTACGGAGAGTTACCAGCATTTTGGCTACAAAACGCCAAAACACAAACAAATAAACTGGCTCAGGTCATCGTATACTCTATCTTAAGTTATCCCAAACCTCGATAGTGCTTTACAGACTGTTAAGTGAACATATCTCTTTAACCCTTATTTACACTTGTCACAGCCATTCAATAAATCGTTTAAAAATACCCATTAACCCACTGCCGTACATCATTAAAAAATCAATCTAAAACAGCGCTCCCGCAGGGCACCGTGAAACGTGACATTGAACCACCGAAACAACATTCCATCCAATTTCAAAACCAAACACCCCAACGGTACGGAATGTCCACAAGCTGTCAAAGCGAGCGAACAACGAAAAAAAAAACGATAAAACATCACTTAAGAAATCTAATTCACATTCCACCGTCATTCACCACGGAAAAGGTGATCTCGCACGACTTGCGAGACACACAAGTTTACACAGCGAACAAAAAAAAAAAGCCAGCACGGATCGCAATCACTGCCGGACGTCGGTGTTGACAGAAGGAGAAGGAACAAAACAGAGCAAGCAAGTGCCAACGTAACGGGTGGTGTGGATCTTCCCTACCTCCGATATGTTTGCCCAGGTGGTTTGTGAATCCACTCGCCTGTTCGGCATCCTTTACTACTGCGAGCTGTGTTCAGCTTCATCGTCCTGTTTGGATTGGAGCAGCCGCACGACAGCACGACAGAGGTGTACAAATCATCGTAATAATGATTTACCAATGTTGTCTCACCGTCATCAGCGCGCAACAACACCTCGCACCGTGCTCCCGAGGCCCGAACGTTCCGCCCGGAGAGGAACAATAAACCAGACACCCGATCAGCTGAAGATCAACCCCACTTTTTTCTCCCTCGAGCGCGTTCCTCGAGCTTGATATAGAAATTAATGAAAGATTTTTCACCACCAAAGAGACCGCACCAGTGGCGTTCCTTCGAGCCGATCGGGTTCGATGTTCGAAGTTCGAAAAATGTGCCGACGAGCGTTGGAACGTGAAGGCCATCAATCGAAGCCGTTTTCCAGCGGGCAACTCCAGCTTCCAGCACCGTCACTGGCAGGAAGGTAAAATAATTACGACAAAAAGGCCAACATTAATTCCGACGCTATCAAACAGCAATCAGGCGCGCGAGTGCGGCGAACGCGGTAGCCAAGATCGTTTGGCGCGTTTGCGCTTCTTCGCGGTGGAACTAGCTCCGGATATCATCACATCTTGATGTGCAGTGTTTTAAGTGCTGCTTAGGAAGTTCCAATACGAGAGAGAGAAGCTTAAGATATTGGTGTAAAATTGTCTCCTCGGAAGCCCTTAATAGATCAGCAAGTCTACTTCATGCGCTTTAGACTCACCGGAATGTCCACAAGCTGTCAAAGCGAGCGAACAACGAAAAAAAAAACGATAAAACATCACTTAAGAAATCTAATTCACATTCCACCGTCATTCACCACGGAAAAGGTGATCTCGCACGACTTGCGAGACACACAAGTTTACACAGCGAACAAAAAAAAAAGCCAGCACGGATCGCAATCACTGCCGGACGTCGGTGTTGACAGAAGGAGAAGGAACAAAACAGAGCAAGCAAGTGCCAACGTAACGGGTGGTGTGGATCTTCCCTACCTCCGATATGTTTGCCCAGGTGGTTTGTGAATCCACTCGCCTGTTCGGCATCCTTTACTACTGCGAGCTGTGTTCAGCTTCATCGTCCTGTTTGGATTGGAGCAGCCGCACGACAGCACGACAGAGGTGTACAAATCATCGTAATAATGATTTACCAATGTTGTCTCACCGTCATCAGCGCGCAACAACACCTCGCACCGTGCTCCCGAGGCCCGAACGTTCCGCCCGGAGAGGAACAATAAACCAGACACCCGATCAGCTGAAGATCAACCCCACTTTTTTCTCCCTCGAGCGCGTTCCTCGAGCTTGATATAGAAATTAATGAAAGATTTTTCACCACCAAAGAGACCGCACGAGTGGCGTTCCTTCGAGCCGATCGGGTTCGATGTTCGAAGTTCGAAAAATGTGCCGACGAGCGTTGGAACGTGAAGGCCATCAATCGAAGCCGTTTTCCAGCGGGCAACTCCAGCTTCCAGCACCGTCACTGGCAGGAAGGTAAAATAATTACGACAAAAAGGCCAACATTAATTCCGACGCTATCAAACAGCAATCAGGCGCGCGAGTACGGCGAACGCGGTAGCCAAGATCGTTTGGCGCGTTTGCGCTTCTTCGCGGTGGAACTAGCTCCGGATATCATCACATCTTGATGTGCAGTGTTTTAAGTGCTGCTTAGGAAGTTCCAATACGAGAGAGAGAAGCTTAAGATATTGGTGTAAAATTGTCTCCTCGGATGCCCTTAGTAGATCAGCAAGTCTACTTCTTGCGCTTTAGACTCACTCCATACGAATGGAGAGCATCTCATAATGGGAGAAAATTAGCTCCGAAACCCCAAAGAGTCCACCTATCCAAGCGAGCGGCAACTCTTTTCTGTTTGTCTTTTGCTACTTGCGCCCTACAAAAGACTCTTCAACCGTCTCGTAGGTGCACAAGCGACGAACCCTACCTTCATGCACATGTATTGCCTTAAACGAATCTTCGGCGGAGACGCCTTCGAAACATAAAACCTCATCGACGTAACATGCCGGAGGTCAATCCTTCGGGGTGAACCAAATGCAGACCAACTTTCTCCACAAGGGCTCCACCATTCGCGCAACAATGTCCGGCCAGAACACAGCACCAACGGTGGTGGCGCAATTATTTGCTATCGCAAGCAGGGACGCGAAATTAATGTACACCAGCCAGGCAAGATGGCTTGGTCGACTCAATTACCCGGCTGCTGGTGTAGAGCTGGCTTAAGTGGATGATAAAGGCAAGCTGTGTTCATTTATTTTTAATCGCCTGACCGGACGACTGGACGATACTTCGATCGCCATTCTTGGCTTTATTGAGATGATGAGATGAAGTAACATTTTCACCCAACTGTTGAAGTAATGCAATACTTTACTTCCGGGGTTTCAATGCTTCAAACAGACACATTCCTAATCCTCTCACTGTTAGAGACTGTGACGAAATGAAGGCAAACAATCACAATCACTTTTGACGGAGATTGTGAATGGTAGATAACTAGCATTGTGCCCATCACAATCCCTCGGTGACGAGTGTCTTTTTTCGGCTATTTTGTTTTCGCTTAACTTTGAAAACAATCTAAACCAATTATTGCATAACATACGCGCAACTCCTAAGTCTAAAATTCACCACCAAAAATAAAACGTAGCACCCTCTAAATCGTGGTAATTGTTTTATTGCTATCTGTTCCTATTCAGAGGTTTTTTTTTGTGCGGTTGTGAGAAAAACTCCCAACCATGTTGGCTAGTAGCGTCGGGGTGGGATAGTTCCTTTACGACGTTTCTTATCTTCCTCCACAACTATAATCGACTGTCACGTTCGTTCCTAACAGCACCCGAGCGCTGATCATATCCGTGAGATTTGGATTTATGATCACCGTATGGTCTTCTGTCAGTAAGCGACCCAAAATCTGGATGATCTTGAAACTGTGAGACTTGTTCTTCACTTTCTTGCCAAAAACGCACACACATAACGAAGATCAAAAAACGCCACTACCAATAAGGGGGCTCAACCGTAGTCACACGGACACCGAGTCCGAATTTTGTGGAATTGATGAGAATTTCCCGTCCGTGCGAGAAAAAGCCTCCCAGAACAATCAACCCAAACTTGCTAACTTGATGGCGTACCGCCCTCAAAAACCGAACCAGAATGTCCGTGAAACTAAATTAAAGTTTATCATACGAACTGACACCGACAAATAAGGCCTACAGGGAGTCTAAATAAACTTCAATCTGTGCGCGAAAAATAGACACAAAAACAAAAACATCGCAAATCCTCGCACCATTATCTACGGCTTAGGCTTTCGGGGAGGCACGGCTATGGGAGGTCTTGGAGCCATGGGGGGAAAAAAACATTAACCCATCATTAGTGCACCGGTGAGGTTTTTGAATGAAGTTGCTCGTGTGTGTATCTGTGTGCTTGAGAGCTGAGTTTTTGGCTGAATCACGGCTTAGATTGAATAATTATTGCGTCTTATTGCTCCTCAGGCAGCTCTGCTCTGTCGGCAAAAGACAGTTCCATCGACCTTGGAACTAGAACAGACTCGCTGACATGGCGTTCGCAGTGTAGAACGTGCACGATCAGATAGGCAACCAGATCAGAAACCTAGCAAATCGCGCAACTTTTGGACGTTAATTACACAGGCGCTGGTCGAGCAATGGACGAAGTTTTGTTGGAGAATGAAATATTCCCACCAAACATGTGTGTGTCTGCTTCGGAAGTTCGCTCCAGCATTCTGGCCGGATGGTAGTAATTTGTCACGAAACTATACAGCCACAGGCACAGACTTCCTTACCGGAGAACCTACTGTTCCGATCGACAAAATTTGCCGGATAAAGATCTACCGGGTGTTTTCTGTGCCTTCGCCTTCTCTTCGCTCTTTTGTCCCTGTTTGCTTGGAGGAGCTAGAAGAACATTCGGAGAATCATTAGTGGAGAAGATTTTCACTTTTACGATCACTCATTCCCACATTAGGTGATGGGTACACTTTGTTCCCACTTGCGCTCACGGGCACCTTATGGTCAGACATCCAGACGATCATCCGGTTGTACGGAGTGTCATCTAAATGACCCAAGAAGCATCAACCTCAGCATTAGAACCCTCGGAAGAAACATTCTTCCGTGTTTTCTTCCACCTTTTTTCGGGGAGTTGTTCTTCGATTCTCTAACCCGGAAACAAACCTACACGCATCAGAGGATCGTAAAGAGATCTTCCCATTGCACACGGGGCAACACGGCCACAACTAGCATCCAACATCTCCCAGACGTGAGAGAGCCCGTGCACATTGGACAAATAAAACCTCCGAATTAATCCTCGGAACGATCGGAAGCCTTTCGATTGGGTGGTCCACCGTGCGAGAGAGAGAGGAAAACAAATCGGGAACAAAAAAGACCCGCCAGACACACGAGGGTCTCCCAAGATCTACCGCCACAACCTCGCCCACCGTCTAGACATCGTGGCCAGAAAAGGCCAACAGGTCTCGACCCGGTTTTATTGCTATTATTTTATCCCTGCACACCATTCTTCCACCGTGGGGTTCCCTTTACTGTGCCAGTACACTTACATTATGCCCGCTTCCAGCCTCCGTTCGAGGATCGTTTGATCTTTGCAGCGTTCGGCTATTACGGGGCCCGTGGCCCAATCTTAACCGCAAGCCTGCCTCTTTCACTCCATCGCGTACCTTTCTCTTTCCTGGTGCCTTTTCTCGATCACTGATCGGTATTTTATTTGGAATGTTGCCAGAGTTCGATAATGACCGGATTAAGAGATTACTTCTACCAACGACAGTCCGTGGCGAACCGATTTTGAGGTTATGCCCCTGCTCGCTTGTTCTATCTCTCGCGCTCTCTCTCTCTCTCGTTTTTTTCTTCCATTCCGTGTGTAAAATATCTTGACCGTGGACTATTGGTGCATTCACGGTGCCATAAAACCCATTGCACGCAACGCAGCAAGAATGATTCTCGATGCTGTCACCGAGCATCACGCATTTTCCGGCCCACAATCGCCATACGCACTAGTTCGGCCGGATTAAAGAAGCCGCTTTTACTGCCCTCTAAACGACGACCATGATGATGATGCAACGCTAAGAATGATTTGTTCGATGACGCATTCGTGATGGCCCCGACACAAATCAACCCCCGAAAAACCCTCGTCTCTAGACAAGAGATCCCTCTCTCTCTATGAACAGCTATTCATTCGTGCGCACTGTCAAAACATCTCGTCCTGAGTGTTATCTGTCGCATTGGTCAACCGAAATCGAATCACCATTCCAGCCTGATGACCAATAAGCGGCTTTCGCGTAGGTAATGATGCGCTTCTCCAGCTAAACAGCACTACGATCGGTTGTAAATACTCAAATCATCCGGCATTTATTATCCGATCCAGTGCGTTTGTAACGCACGCTAATATCTTGTACGCTGTAAAACGCTAAGCTTCGTGGCCATCAAGTCGACCTTTTCCTACGGTTTAACACAGAATGCGCATTCCACCACACAAGCCACAGGCTGCTGTCTAAGGTCGTCACTGACATCCGGATGCTGGCGAAGACAAAATCAGGGTGGCCACATGGTTAATTTCACGGACCTTTAAGACCGTACCGAACCGATCCGCCACATTGACACGAGTTTCGGTACCGCCAAAAGCGCTAACGAGAATCGACGGTCGCCTCATTTCTACAGGAGTTGTAATCAATTTTAGCATTTACATGTTGCTGATTCGTCTTGGCGTTTGTTGAAGTTGTGTCGACCGTGCGACAAGTGCGTTGAATTTGTTTGGAGTTCAAAACATTTCAACATCACCAAAATACGTACACCAAACTGACCTCAAAAAGTGTTGGTTTTAGTATGTCTAGAAAGTTTGTAACGCCTAACAGTATGCAATTATTGATTTTTATCTACTATTTACTATTTCTTTGCATTTTGACGTCTTTTAGCCAGAACTTAATAAAAATAAATGAAAATAAAATTAAACCAATGAGAAAATCTCTAGATTTTCTAAAAAAATATGTTACCAGAACATATTTCCATGCCACAATGCGATCAAATCACATCCCAACATCACATCGGTTTTGTTTTTAAGATCTCAGCTCATCCGCTTACTGTCTCCCACCATCAGACAAGGAATGCCAATTGCTTATTTTCACAATTTATTGATCGATTGCTGTTGCGCTGCACTTCGAGTGCATTCACCAACGTGACGGAAACCAAACCCTTCGCTGTACGCTTCGGAGCAGTAGAGAGAGGGAGTGTGTGTGTGGGAGATCCCGGAAGGCGGGGTACGATAATTGACGATTGGCATGAAAATAAGCACTCTCTTCCCGAAACCCCTCCTAGCCCATCCGCGCGATCGCGACGTCCATCAACCGGCCCCGTCGCAAAAACCAGATCATCCAGAACCATAAACAAAGGCAGTTTAAATCACTCAACATTCGTGAAATTTATTGATTTCGTTCACATTGACAAACGCCGCAAAGATATACACGGTAGGCAAGAGGAGAAAACCGAAACGGCTCCGGTGAGGTTGCTGCAATTGCGATTTTCTTCCCCTCAAAACGCAACGACGTGATCCGGTGTCGCTTACAACAAGGCTTTGGAAAGGATCGTTGGAAAAACGGTCCGTTTCGTATGCTCGATTGGCGGCGCAGCTCGCAAAGCATGATCAGATACCGAGGCCGGAACGTGACAGTTAAATGCGCCAACTACACGGAGTTGCTTTGTGAGGTGACGCGTTGTTGCATGCACATCCGGAATTTTGCATCACAACACTGACAGATTGAGACCCTAGTCGGAGGGTCAAAAAGCGAGTGGGGCCCAAATTTCTTAACACCCCAAAAAAAAACCTCCTTCTGTCAAACGAAGCGCATCGGGAAACCCTTCGAACCTGTCAAGTGGTTGACACAGTACAAGAGTCCACAACGAGAGTAGGCCATGGAATTTCATCCCCAAACAAAAACACAAACCGAGGTAATGAGTTTGACATTTAGCATTCCCTCTCGGGCTTAGCACCAAGACACGGGTGAAAGCAAACGAAATGTGCTTGCCTGCGAAAGTGCCAATTCCTGGGTTCGGTAATTTTCCTGTCTCCAAGTGCTCTGGTTAACTTTGATTTTTGTTTTGTTTGTTGTACTACTTCAAAGCCCATTTGTAGTGTGGGGCCCTTTTTTTCGCGCCCATTCTCCAACGCTCAAGAGGCATTACAGTGTGGTGTGTTTTGTTTTGCTTCCCGGAACACAGATCTCGATTGTGTGGTCGGGGCACCCTCAATTGTTCGTTACCGAAGGGAGAGCAAAAACCTGGGCCCAACGCTTCCTGGGCGTCCCATTGGCCACCCAAAGTCATCGGAGCATGCAGCCGTTCCTGGCTGTGTGTGGTGAAGAAGCAACTAGCGAAAAGCGAAAAAAACAGTCGACGACCGTTCCCTGTTGTCGGTCGCATGGTAGGTACAGAGATACGGATACGGTTCATCGGTTCCCTTCGATGCGCCCGGTTAGGTTGCATTTGCATACCGGCTTTCGAGGGACTAGGGACTGGAAAACGGGGCTGGTCGAAGGGAGACCAGCGAATTTGGATCGAATCGCACTCTGGCTTTTGTAACTGATGTGGAACGAGTTTTTCCGGTGTAAATTTGATTATGGGACGGCTACTTTTTGCACTCAGGGAAGTGTTTATTAGCAAAAACCTTGCACTTTTATTAGGTTAGGCTATCCAGAGTCTTTGTCGTGGCGTGAATGACTCATGTGGACATCACTATCTTATTGCGATGTACAATATTCAATCTTCGAAGTAGCAATTCCTCAAGTCAGACGCAAATACGAGGACAGTTTTGAACATCGTCTATGTCTATAGGACGCTAGAACTTTTAGAAACTAAAAGATGCCGCATTCAACATTGTCTAAGGCTCAATTCTTTCTGCAATCTTATGATCTCCATAGTTCTTTAGTTCTTTTGGTGAGCTTGTACTACACTGAAGAACTGTCAGATGTGTCCATGTCATCTGACTTTGTGAGGACCTCTAAATCCACTGGTGATATCCAGAACACTGGCGATCTCCAGCATAAAGAAGAACATACACTGAAGAACTGTCAGATGTGACCATATCATCTGACGTTGTAATCTTAGGACCTCTAAATCCACTAGTGATATCCAGAATACTGGCGATCTCCAGGGATATCGACAATGTACTTCAATATCTCAATAAGCTTTACGTAAAAGATAACTGCGTACTGTACTGTACTTGATGTCCTATAGACAAATATTAGATCACTAAGATTGTCTCATTTGGTCTTATTTGCTTATAGAAATTGATTCCTGAGATCTTCACCACGCAATGACATACATTCCTCTGTATAGTGTACTGCAAAAGCCATGCTAGTCTTGAACCTCTTGCTCTCCAATTAGCGGAGAATAGTTACTCTAACGAAACCAGCAAAGTAACGATCATGAAACCTAGCTGCATGTCGGTAACGGCACCAATCTCGTTAATGCTCCATGGTGAGAGAATAAGTATCTGAACTAGCCATCAAGCTCCACAATTAATTGCGCATAGTTGCTGCAACAAACAAACAGCAAACAATGTTACATTCCCGGTGGGTCACGGAATCACCATCACTTAAATCGATAAACCACCACCAACACAATGTTGCCGAAAAGTCACGCTCTTGTAGTCGATTACAAACGTCGCTTGGAGGGATTATTTCAACTGCAATATAAGTAATTTCTCTCTTCTTACCAGGTACTGGCCACGTTCAGGAAGATTGCTAGACATTAAGCAAACCCCGCGTACCTTAAAATACAATGTAATGCCGAATTGATGATCATCGGCCATCCATCCATCGGTCCCCGATGATCTGCCGATCCCACCCAGCTCGCACGGTAAAGTTGTCTCGCCTGTCAATCAACCTGTCGCTGCCACAACTGGAGCGTGTAAATGGATGCCCTTTCTTAAAATGGCGCGCGCGCGCGTACAGTGAATGCCACATTCGGGCACACTTTACCTTAAAACACAATCGATTCGAGTTGGATTCGTAATTTCGTGCAACAATGAATGGCACAGAAATGTGATGCAGCATTAGCTTCTTTAGATCAGTGTTTCGTAATGTGTTTCTCGGGATGTAGTGGTGCTGATTGGAGGTTTAAAATTTGCAAACATTCAAGTCCTACCGGCACCAACAAGAGCGACGCGGTTTACTGTTTCTTACTTTCGATTTCGTCGGCTAACAGGCAACACCGATTGCGATTCTCCACACCCTCTGTTAGCTGTTCACGCTCGAGCAAGCGGTTCGGTATTCGGTACGCCTTCACTTTACCAGATCTTGCCCGGTCCTAATGAAGCGATTGGAAGTATCGTTCCTTCTCGGGCCGTTCGAGGTTACGAGTCAAGTCGGGTTGAAGTTACGACGGACACAACTCAAGTGGCAGAAGCAAGGACACACTGTGCACATCCCTCTATACTCACTGATTACTCGAGTACGCGCTGTGAGGAAAATAAAAAAACACATCCAGTAGCATATTAACTACAAACCACACGAGGATGCTGAGCTTGTTCCCAATTTTTGAAGTTCACTTTGGCGCTCAAGTGAGCGTGAGCGGCTGTGTTTTTGTAACGGGTTACCAGGATTCGGCTACGCGCACTTACACCGAATTCTTGCTTTCCCCCTTGCTCCCGGAAAACCCTACTCGTCCACAATTGGCCTTCCCGTTCGCTAATAGTTGTCTAATGTTCTGTGTGGTTTCCGTTTTGCTTTTCGTTTGCTCGGAAACTCTCTGGAACCACTCCAAAGCAAAACTAAACGAACTTCAGCGCAAAGCGGTAGGCGAATATGAACTTGACCTAAGCACCTAAAGCCTTAAGAATTCGTCCATCGGTTTTGCCTGCTTCGCCGTTCTTCTCTCTCTCTCTCCTTTCGGGGCTTTTCGGCGGTACGGTCAGGTTGCGTAGTTGCGCACCGGTGCCGAGGTCCCGTTTGTGTTCGCCTTCTTTCCCTTTTACGGACGCGGGTAATCCAATAATAAAACATGCAGTTGTGTTTGTTCGTGTTAGGTTTGCTGTAAGCACGGTTGGTGTACCAGGCCGGAGTGTTCCTGTTCAAGAGTTTGGGAAATTACCGGTGCGCCACACTTTGCTTTTGTGTTTTTGTTTTCGGACGGTTCGTTTCTATAGGTTCGTTTATGACATTCCGTTTTGCATGCTGTGGATGTGTTTATTTTTGTGCAAATGGTCGCTTAGGTTTAAAACTCTTCTACGAACCGGTCGATCGATTTAAGAACTCCCCGAAAAACAAAAACATCCTCAACAAACGGTACAAGCTAGACAGCAGCATAAAGCGGGAGATAAATTACCTTTTCCAAACTTCCAACTCCGCAGAAGACTCACACGCTCTCAGCCAAGACTCTCGTCTAATTTTGCCGCCAACTCGCTAATGATCGTCGATCGATCGATCACTCGTACAGACTTCACCTCGCTCGACCCGTCGGAATGTACGTCTAGCACGCGAACTACAACCGAACCACGTGTTTACAATTCAAATTCCTACAACACGCACCGTACGCACCGACGAACGACACAAACCACTGGCCGGTAAACGCTTACCGAAAACTTTTCGCATAGACGCGCTAAAACTACACCAACAAACACTGCCACAGAACACACAGAGCACACAGACACGGAAACCAACTCACCCACAGGCACGGGAGGATGATATCTGCCAATTCTGCGTCGCAATAAAAATCTTCCGCCACGCTTAGACACGGCGAAACTCCGCTGGGACCAACTGATGTAGGGGTTAGTGTTGCTCAAGGGAATACAATCTTGTGGATTTGGGCATTAGCATTCACAACCTTCAAACACATTGTCACCGTGCGGCTTTGTAACACACAGAAACTCACCCTACTCGTTCGCTTCTTCACGATAAACGATGGAGCATTAAGTGCGCGAAATAACGAGCCACCGAGGAGCAGCAGCAATTCGTTGAAATCGATTCGAACGATCTACCGTGGGTTTGGATCACGATCTTTAAGGGTTTTAACTGCCGCTCGGGTTTGAAATTCACTACGATACGCGCCGCGTTTTTTCTTCGTTACCTACGCAACCGTGTCTCTCGGAGAAACTGAACCGCAGGGGTGAAACGGTTTGTTGCCAGAGCTGCACTGGAAGCCATACGATCGCTCTCTTGTCTAGGGCGATTCGCTCTGGCGTGAGCATAGGCAGCATAAAAATGTGCTTAAACAGGGTTCTTCTCCATTTGCCCATATTCTTGGATGGTTAATCAAACATCTTGAATATGACATCTTTGAATTTCAAACAACATTGAGAGCATATTTTGGTTGAATCTTTACTACTAGGTGATACTTCTATGACTATTATCTCCATTATATTCAGGTCTCACTATCCAGTTTCTTGTAAACAGACCTAATAATGGCTAGTCTAATTTCAGGAAAGTAAACAGTAGAACATCAAGATATTTTTGAGTCTTATAGGAAATTGCAACGTCATACCCTCATGAGTAATTCTGGCAATATCTGGCGACTCGAAAAGGTTTTAGTCGGTAAAATCCAACAGTACTCAAGGGATGGTCCTTTGAATCTCTTTTAAAACCTTGGACCTTAGTCATAAAAAAGTCTTCTCTTGGACCTTAGACATACCAAATTATACTCAATTTTTGTTCATTAATCTGTTTTCCAAGCCCAGATAATGCAACGAAATACAAAACTCTATTTTTATTACACAAAAATACTTAAATAAAAACAGTAAACATTAAAAGACATTTATTCTACGATCATCGCTAAGCGACGAACCCTGTTTTCCATTTATTTTGAGCAAAACTTAACCTCTCTCATTTTCGGTTCCTTCTAAACTATCTCTCTCTCTCCGAATTTTTCCAGCCAATTTTCTCAAGGGAATTTTCTACTGCTGTACGTGCGTTTCGCTTTTTTATGTCTTTCCCATAAATGCGCTACCTTCTGTTCGAACAGTTGAGCTTGTACAGAACACCGGTGGTAAGGATAAAACTGATAACTCAAGTGATGCCCGCCAAGGGAAAAGGGTCGTTCCGCATCGCATGTCACGTTGTGCTGTTCCTTCTTTACCAAACAGACAACTTACAAAAAATGTCTTCCACACCAGAAGAAGAAGATGTTCTAGAAAGCCGGTCATGCAAAAAAAAAACAAATGTTGCATAACTTCCACGAAGGCATAGGTTAGCCACAGCTCGCCAACAGTAAAACCCTATTAAAACCGACCGCTTTTCTTTCGGCCGACATTTGTTTCCGCAATAATCTCCAAGAACCGGGTGGAAAGAATTGCACTACATTGAGGGATTGTGTGCGATCGCGTACACCGGACGCCCGGTGTGGCAATCTACAGCCACTACTGCAAACACACTCCTCTTCGCCGAGCGCTTCGTCGATCGTCACCATCTCCCTGGAGAGCTCATTTGCTGCCGGACAGCGCTGGAGACGGCTGTGGACTCAGAGCTCAAGAGGCTTCTCCACGCTGGAATGTCTCAAAGGTCGTACCGTGCACCGTCATTGCGCGGGCTCTCGACCGTCGTACTCGAAACTGTACAGAACGATCGGCGTCACACAAACAAAAAACGGCTTTCGCAGCAGTCGCCACCAAGAAGCGTCCCCCAAGCAATCGACCTACCGTAGATGGGGTTACCGTGGCAACGATGCGATTTTCTGCACCGAATGTCAAGACTCGTTCTCGGGCTCGGGCTCGCTCGCTCGCTCTGGCTCGCCCTATCCTCCTACTTTCGGATGAAGTTCTTGCGTCAAATCCTCCCGATCTGGGTTCCCCCGATCGCACGGTCGAGATATTCCATTGAGCAGCCTGGAGTGAGAACCTTCAACGGTAAGAACCATGTGAATTCGGCCTGAGACATTGTGACTTTGGTTAGAAGCGTATCGTTTTCCCTTTTTGCCTTCAGCATCTTCCGACCGTCTAACGCGATCCGAACATCATCCCTGGTGGGACCTTCGAACCGGATCGTGACGTACAGAGTGTTTCTTCTTCTCTCCTTTTTCTCTCTCTCTCTTTCGCAATGCCTTCTCCAGTTAAGAAGTCCTCGTTTCAGAAACCCTGCTGCCAGTCACATTCCTGACCTTCTTCCCAAGTGCATCCTTTTGTTGGGCATCCTAATGTTTCATGTCCTGTCGTGCGCAACGGTCGAGACGTTTCGCCTCTCTGCGTGCTACCTTCGCACAAGCCACCGCTTTATCCCACTACAGGTTTGGGCTTTCTCTTTCCTTAGGTATGTACGGTGTTTGGCGTTTTTCGCTTTTCAGTTCGGAGAAGTCTTCGGGTAGGAAGGATCACCTCATCATCATCATCACAAGCATCTTCAATGGTAGGGATAAGTTCTGTTCAGGTTGCACCCACACGGAGGCGCAAGATTAAGGTACGTTGGGAGAATCCTTCACATACCCACAAAGGTCAAGAGAAGCTGCAGAGAAGGTGATCCTTTCGGTGTGCGGGTTCGTAAATCTCGGTACAAATCTATTGTAGCGACAAACTAATTAAAACTTTGTAAGGAATTTCTTCCGACGCCTCTGGACAATGCGCATTAACTCAAATCAGATCGTTTGTTTAGACAGTTCAATAGAACAGAATCTTCTAGACTTGAGATGTAGCTAGACCTTTGGAAAGAGATCTGGAGTGTGAACATATTCCTAGTTTTTGCTGGGAGGAGATCCTTGTAATTCTTCTCTGTGCTAGATCTTTAAAAACCTCCGATATTGGCGAACCTTCTCTTTGAAGTTAAAGATTGAGGTTCTTTCTTCTTTAAAACAAATGTCTGAAAACGCATTATTTACTATCTTCGCTTTCTAGACACATACCTCTTTCTGGAAGTGACTCACTAAATTTCCACCGACTTCAATTAAATCTAAACATCTAAATCACTCATCATTCCCTTGTGTTTTCATGCTCGCCCTAATGGTTTCAGGCTAGTGGGTCCTCCAAATTAGGTATACCGGTACAAAACTCGCAGGGGGTATGCAATTTACAGCGTACAGCTGTCGGAAGCGTCTAGAAGTTCTTTTTTTTCGCCCGGTATGGTACACGTATGACTTGTCGACCCTCTAAAAACCAAAGCACCACAACTAACCACCGCATTAGTCGGTCGGTGTAACGAGCTGCTATCACAAATGTGTGCGTATGCAAGGGAAAATCTTCATATGGTAATTTATTTTCCGTCACCAAGATTTTCTCTCCTCAGGCTACCCTCCACAACCATTCACCATCCACCAGCTGTGGCATGTTTACAAACACAATAAATCGAACCGAGGGTGCGCTGGTAATTTATGGGCGACAAAGAACTGCTCCACGCGGACTGTGAAGATCTCATCCGGTGGAAAACTTGTTCCATTTTCCATGCATCACTGCATCTGCGGGGTGTGATTGGTGGATCGATTATTGCCACTGGTTTATAGCAAATTTACAGACCACCACTTAAAAATCTCACTCGGGCGTGTTTGTTTACATCGCTCACGAACTGTCAAACTAGCGCACTTTGAACCAGCGCTTTGTTTACCTACCTTTAAAGCATGTTAAATTACAATTTTAAACACCGATCGCACAACAAAACACAAAACGAACAAACGAAGACGACCTCCGACGACGATCACGCAACCGATCATGCGCGAAATCCCTTTTCTGGCTCCAGATTTTCTGCTCCCATAACTTACGCTCTGCCCGTCCGACTCCACCATGGCGCATTACCCATCCCCACAGTGTGTTCTTCACTGCAGTGTTACAGTACGCCGACAAAACAACAACAACTAAAAGTATAAAGTACAAAACCGAAACAAAGACTATTATGTTTTGCCGTCCCCGCGGCAAATAAATTCCGTACCGTGGGGGGGGTTTTCTCGCTATTCTTCGGTACTTCGCCTTCCAACTCGCTTTAGCTTGCCGGACTCTGCTTTTGATTTTTAGCTCTATCTTATTGAATTTCGAAACAGAAAAATCTGTACCCTTCTTAGTCACAGAGACACACGGATACAGTCAAACGCCATCTTCTTCCGAACCCGAAACTCGGTGGTTAAACGGTGGTTGTACTGCCGCTGCGTTTTTGTTGCCGCGCGACTGTACATAATCCAGTCCAGTCCAGAAAGACGACCCCGTTTGCAATCGGGCTTGGGAGCGCTAGGGGATATTACAGAACCGATCGTCGAATCGGGTGAATCGAGAGCATCAAGAAAAAGTATGATCTTGGCCTTGGTTTGCCGGTTGGAGCATTGTTCTATTTGTGCGCGCGTACTCCTCGCTCTCTTTCTGTGGCGGAGTGGTTCTCCGTAACGGGTTGGAAGTTTGTTAAAAAGTGAATTTATTATGACGATGAGATGCTTGAAGGTTCTCCAATAACGGAGATATCCTTGTTATAATTATAATACTAACTGCAAGGAGAAGAATTACGAGGACCTGTTACGGATATGTTTGAGACATACTCAGTAGACGAAATCAATTGTCTGTTTTATTGATAGTTAGATCTTCTGTATCTCTTACAGTCAAGAAAATCTAGCAATTTGATTTAAATAACAAGCATTGTAATCAAATCTACAAGCAAGACTTGTAAGGGTTTTAGGTACACACTATCCGCTCCACAATTAGAGCAAACCGATCAACTGTCCTACGCCATGGGTGCTTTTTGCTATACTCCAAACCATCCTACCGTTTCCTTTTGATGCTTTGATATGTTTATGACGTTGATAATCGACTCACTTGCCACCGTCCGTACATCGGGAACATCGGTGCATGATCTCATTCTCTCTTTGTTGGAAGCTTCCTTTCAAAACTCGGTCCCAAGACGTATGCGGTTGCGATTTATAAGCCGAACCGTTTTCGACAGGCTTGTTTGCTTGTGATGTAAACATTCGTTTCCGCTCTCTCTCTCTCTCTTTATCTCTATCTCCATGTAGCAGATATGGTCAGAGAAAAAAGGGCACGAGACCACAGATTCGACTCCCACGGCCGGTGACAATTATGGAACCTACCAAACTACACTACAGATGTCTCGTGCTTGCCTGATCCCTTACGATCGTTCGTGCGCCCACCTAGATATTGTCTCCACTCATAATGCGTGTGTGGATGGCTTTTCGATCGACAAATCTGTAAAGCAATGCTGAAGCTGTAATCGATACCGAGCGAGCGGCACACATATGTGTGCTTCGGCACGGCTTCATTTCAAAGCTGATTGATTTCGCTTTCGCCCTCTCGCGAGCGTGTTGGTCTTTTTCTTGTTGTGAACACTGGCTTCCTCGCTCTCTCTCTCTCTTTATCTCTATCTCCATGTAGCAGATATGGTCAGAGAAAAAAGGGCACGAGACCACAGATTCGACTCCCACGGCCGGTGACAATTATGGAACCTACCAAACTACACTACAGATGTCTCGTGCTTGCCTGATCCCTTACGATCGTTCGTGCGCCCACCTAGATATTGTCTCCACTCATAATGCGTGTGTGGATGGCTTTTCGATCGACAAATCTGTAAAGCAATGCTGAAGCTGTAATCGATACCGAGCGAGCGGCACACATATGTGTGCTTCGGCACGGCTTCATTTCAAAGCTGATTGATTTCGCTTTCGCCCTCTCGCGAGCGTTGGTCTATTTTCACCCGCCTGTCTGAAGGGATAAAATTATGGCTGGTACGCCCCAAGCCGCCTACAAGGGGAAGGAGCCGGAGTCGATTGAAACTCGTACCGACAACGAAAACCTTACCCCGATGGTGGAGAGTTTTGGAGTGGTTTCCATCATTCACTGTTTACAGTGAATCCGGTGCAAGATTTATATCCGCGTTGCAAGCCGTCTCTGGTTGCGTTTGTTTATGATATGTGCGATGGCGGATGCCTGGCTCTTGTAAGCCGCAATGCGTTCTGTGTCTTTCTGTGTCTGGGGGTTGAATTTCATGCGAATCAAATAATATTCGAGCTGTACTTCAAATTTGATCTATCTTAGTTTAAGAGTTCCTTAAAGTGACTAGTCGTATCAAAATCTAACAGAACAGAAGCTCTAGAATTGCTCTTCACCAAGACAAGTATCGGTTTGCAAGAGCACGATCGTTTGCACGAGCTTCATGCCTAACCCTGGAATGCGTATAAATAATTTATAAGGACAATCCCCCAACCAGTCCAGCACAGCATCCAGCTATTCTCCGCCAGCATTGTGAGGTCGTCGTCATCGCGAGACCTTGGAGGTTTTGTTCTATCCTCCTAGATGGCCTCATTCGGTGCCCCATCTAGTTCTGATTCTTCCAATTCTACAGTTCAAACTGCAAACTTTCGAAGACCTCTATTCCGATTTCCGCTCAAAGATCCGGAACACATCTGACATCTGACTTCTGCCATCAGCTTCATCAGCTCGTCGAAGTAATCTGAACCCGGTAACGCTGGTTTCTCACAAAAACGTCATCATTTTCGCCAAAACGGATATCTATCCCCCGGCCCTGAATGGTACCGTATTTCCCGTGCTCCGGAAGTATCCGCGGAACAATCGCTTCCCGTGCAGACGCGGAACAATCAACGGGTACCGTATTTCCCGTGCTCCGGAAGTATCCGCGGAACAATCGCTTCCCGTGCAGACGCGGAACAATCAACGCATGGTGTTGCGCTGTTTGCCTTCGCCGGGCGGAAGTGTTTGTTTTTGGAGAAATTGTGTACCGATCGCAGCCACCCCATGACTCACTTTGACTGACTTCTGTGTTTGCTCTCGCACACACACACATGGAGGTCGTAACGCGATCCGAGATTGTGGTGAGCAAAACGCTGTGCAAATACTTGAAATAAAAATGAGGAATAAACAAAATATTGCGTAGGTATTCCAGGTGGTCCTAACGGCCTCTTACCCGGTGTGTGGCAAGGATGATGGATGGCTGGTTCAATCGTGTCCCAGATCTCGTCACTATCGTTGGGCTGTACACAGTATCTCGGCAGCAGCTGCTGGAACCATTTTTTGGGCTTCCGTTTATTAATGTTTGATGTGATTTTGAAGTTGAAATTGAATTTGTCATATACTATAATGTATCTGCCAGTGATACCATCATGAATTAACATAAACCATCTCGATTGAGCATTATCTATTTGAGAAGCATTGATCCTAAAAGTATGCAATCCACATATTAAAACGTTTAAAAGCTTATTTATAGAATTATTTACTCTAGAAGATGTTCCCCGAGATTGCTTCTGCAGTGCTTCATCCGTAACAACAGCGTCTTTGTGTGTCTGCTTCAAAGAAATTCCTTTCCACGTACACGCCTGGCGTCCTGAGTGCATTCCGCCATTTATTTGCTTACATTATTGGTACAACAAACTAACACGACCGACCGACACCAGAACGACCAGACCAGACCTCCACCAGCGAACCACTTGGTGCGTACAATTTCATGCACAATTTCATCGATTAATGACCGATCGTGCACAAACCAGACACGGGTAAGAACGTCCGTCATGGTTGAACACAAATTTCTTCTTTATAAAGAGCGGCTACGCAAGAACAACGGCCGAGTGTCATTTTGACACGTTTGAGTCTTTGGCGTCAGTAGAACACACATCGAAAACAAAAAAGCGAGACGAGGACCACTCCTTCCTGTGTTCTGCGCCTTTCGCTATTGGCGATAGAGTAAATCAGTCTCGAGACTGTCAAGCGAGCTAACGCAACCTTCAACTGTCGCCACGATGCCGAGACCGGTGCGGACATTTCAATGCGGAACTGGAGCATTTCAATCTAACACGACGACGTTCAATATGATTTATGAAATGTGACACCTTCCAAATGTGACTCACGAACACGGCTGCCGGCCGATAGGTTTTTTGATGGACGAGCTCATTGACACCGTGCAATGGGGTTGGGACACAAGTAACTCAATCGAAATAAACCCGAGCTAGGGAGATCCCTGGCCATTTGATCCTTTGACCCTTTCGCTAGCCGACACGCATAGATCGAGTCAAAGGTTTAGTGTGTAACTCGATCACTCGGCCAGACTCGGCAAGACAGTAGCCGACCACGGAGTTTTGCTTCCCGCAATGAACCGGTTAATATTTGTTTGGAGATCTGTTAGATCAGCTCCTAGGAGGGCTAGACTTGGAAGGGTCGAAGAAAACAAACTAATGAGCTACGAAGTAAAGTGAGATGCGATGGGATATGATTAGGGAGAGAATTATTATTGTTTTTTCACACCATGTTGAAGAGGTGATTGATGTTTACGGAGGAGTTATCCGGTTTTAAAATTTGAGCGTTATCCGATTCATATTTCATAACAGAGCGTTGAAGACGTTAAGCGACAAGCGCTCCTGAAAGTATGCAATTTGAATAACGAAATATTACTGTTAACTTATTATGAACCTATTTATTTGTAATATTTATTAAATTGATCAAATAATTCTTAATCTTTAAACTATTTCATTAAAATAAAGGCACTAAGTGTAGTAGAATTCTTGCAGAAAATAAATTGAAAATACCACCCTAAAAGTATGCAATTTGCTTGGCAACATTTAGTTTTAGGGACTTTAAGGTCTTCATTTAGAGAACTGAAGTATTTAGATTGAACAAACAACAACTGGTGAAACGAATCGACCGCCTAGAGCCGCATCGGCTACCTCGTATAACAAGCCGCCACTGCCCGAAGGTATGCAATTCGCACTGCAGAATGTATATTTATTGAGCATTCAGCATTTAGTGACTTATTTTAAGTATTAATTTAAGCAAAGTAAATGTCAAAACGCTTCTCTTTCACCTAGGGAACACCGTTCGCTCCGTAAAGCTTGACATTTTCGGATCTTTCCTGAAACAACTTCCTTAAATGACGCGCCATTAAAACTATAACTACAACTACTAAAACTCCAATTGTATCTCTAACCAACCACCATATTCATCATCATCATCATCATCATCATCTCGTAACCGAGTAAGCACACTGTACACGCACAGAAGATTGTGAATGAAATATTAACACACTCTTCCCTTAGAAAGTCATCGACTTATTGTTTGAAATGGTTTCGTTTTTTTTTATGCTTCTTCCTTCGACATTTAACAAAATCCACGCACGCACAATAATAAGTCGCTTGGGAGGAGTATGGGAGGAAATTGAAAATAGGAACCAACCGGGGGTGGGTACCCACTTGTGTCATGTGTACGAGACACACAAAAGCGCAATGAAGAATGGGACGATCGGAAGTCTTTAAGAAGAAAAACGAGGTTTAAAGTCGTGAAAGGAAGCTTTCGGGAAGACAATTCGGGATGAACGGGAGGTAGGGAATGAAAGGTGGGTGTCGTTAAGTGTGGCGGTGTAACAATTGTAACAATTGTGCGGCGAAATGGAAAATGAAATCCGGAAACGTGTTTCGTTCAGTACTGTACAGTTTGTTGACATTGTAACATTTTACAGACATAGACCTGTAGATTTGTAACATAAAAGCTATCGGGAGTAGACCTGTAGATTTGTAACATAAAAGCTATCGGGAGTTGATTCAAGTAAAGTCCGCCGCTAGACCACGATTTCTTAAGCTTACCAAATACTGTTCACAATATTGTAGGTTGTGACTAGGAATTAAACCTCCATCCATCTACCTCCGGTGGCCTCCTATATCTTGAAGTTCAACTCCAAATAGGCGAATAGTGCTGGGTGGGAGACCTTCTTAAAATTACTTGGACGACTGGGACGACAACCGCCCGAGAAGAACTCTCTTTCAGCCAACAAAAAGACACACCACTGACAGCCAGACAGACTCCTCCACGAACGATTCTCGCCGGAGACGTAAAAGACGATCCATTCGTTACATTCGTCGAGGTTTTTGCACATTATGGAAATCGAGTACGAATCCGCCCAACGTTTGCTTGCTCATTCCACCTCATTCAAAAGCATTCTCCGCCCTTCCTAATCCAACTCTCTCCCTCCTCCCCCCATCTCCACCAAAACGACCAATTCCAAGCGATCTGTAACGATCTACGACTCTCTCGGCTCTACGGAACGACAAAAGGGTAATTGTTTCTGCACGTTCACGTGGTTTTTTTTTTCCATTCTGCGCCCGGTGTGTTTGTGTTTCTTGTTCACCTTCCGACCCATTAGATCCGATTGGTAGAACCTCAAAACGTCTGACGGATGGTAGAGGCTAGATTTATTCACCCCCAGCGCTCCGGTTGAATCGTTTAGCGTCGAGGGCGACATGGAAATGCGATCCGGGCCACAAACGAAAGGTTCATCAACATCCATTTTTCTCGTGCCAATTGCAAATTCCACGATCTCGCGAACGTGCGGTACCTATTTCGTGAAAAGTGGTTGGCAGATGGCACGATGAACACACACAAACACACACATCGGTGAGGCCCCAAGCAATGAATGGGGGAAGGTGTGAACGATGGAGGTGTGAAATATTACCGATCTATGCTAATTGCTGTGCGTGTGCGAGGATCGAGCACGTGCGTAGGATTGCATAGGGTAAACCATCCCATGTATGAATCGATAATGAAGAAGTACGTGACAAATCACGTTAAAAGAAATCGAAAAATAGAAAAGAAAATACATAAAACGCTTGCTATGAGCATTGCACACGTTAATACGCACCTTAAGCACTGTCGGATTGTTTGTCGGAAACGAACGCACACACGAAACAACATATTGCATACCTTCGGGCGTATTTTATTCACCCTCAAAGTATGCAATCTTGTGTTTGTATTCGAATTCTCAATCTCTTTCGCAAATAGAACAACCAATTTTATTCTAAATCTTCTTGTCATCATTTCTAGTGCTTATTTTATAATAAAATGGATAAAAAAGAATAAAACTTTCTTCTTTAATTTCACATATTTTATTTCGCATCATTTTGCAGTTAAACGCTACACGTTTTGGGAACATTATTTAGTCGCACATTAGTATATACAGGGAGTAAAGTGAAGAGTTTCTGGCGCCTTCCATTTTTAGCTTTGCCTTGCTGTTTTGCTATATAGAATTTCTTTTGTTCGTAACACTTCACATCATTAACCTTTCGTTTTTCCCATTCCTTGCATTCTCTGGCACACCTAACATCCTTGTCGCTTACAAGACGCTCGCGCAAAGCGTACGTCTGCATCTCCTAACAGTTCAATTCATTACCAGTGTGTTCGATAGGACATATACTGTTCACAATCTCGTAGGTTGTGACTAGGAATTAAACCTCCATCCATCTACCTCCGGTGGCCTCCTATATCTTGAAGTTCAACTCCAAATAGGCGAATAGTGCTGGGTGGGAGACCTTCTTAAAATTACTTGGACGACTGGGACGACAACCGCCCGAGAAGAACTCTCTTTCAGCCAACAAAAAGACACACCACTGACAGCCAGACAGACTCCTCCACGAACGATTCTCGCCGGAGACGTAAAAGACGATCCATTCGTTACATTCGTCGAGGTTTTTGCACATTATGGAAATCGAGTACGAATCCGCCCAACGTTTGCTTGCTCATTCCACCTCATTCAAAAGCATTCTCCGCCCTTCCTAATCCAACTCTCTCCCTCCTCCCCCCATCTCCACCAAAACGACCAATTCCAAGCGATCTGTAACGATCTACGACTCTCTCGGCTCTACGGAACGACAAAAGGGTAATTGTTTCTGCACGTTCACGTGGTTTTTTTTTTCCATTCTGCGCCCGGTGTGTTTGTGTTTCTTGTTCACCTTCCGACCCATTAGATCCGATTGGTAGAACCTCAAAACGTCTGACGGATGGTAGAGGCTAGATTTATTCACCCCCAGCGCTCCGGTTGAATCGTTTAGCGTCGAGGGCGACATGGAAATGCGATCCGGGCCACAAACGAAAGGTTCATCAACATCCATTTTTCTCGTGCCAATTGCAAATTCCACGATCTCGCGAACGTGCGGTACCTATTTCGTGAAAAGTGGTTGGCAGATGGCACGATGAACACACACAAACACACACATCGGTGAGGCCCCAAGCAATGAATGGGGGAAGGTGTGAACGATGGAGGTGTGAAATATTACCGATCTATGCTAATTGCTGTGCGTGTGCGAGGATCGAGCACGTGCGTAGGATTGCATAGGGTAAACCATCCCATGTATGAATCGATAATGAAGAAGTACGTGACAAATCACGTTAAAAGAAATCGAAAAATAGAAAAGAAAATACATAAAACGCTTGCTATGAGCATTGCACACGTTAATACGCACCTTAAGCACTGTCGGATTGTTTGTCGGAAACGAACGCACACACGAAACAACATATTGCATACCTTCGGGCGTATTTTATTCACCCTCAAAGTATGCAATCTTGTGTTTGTATTCGAATTCTCAATCTCTTTCGCAAATAGAACAACCAATTTTATTCTAAATCTTCTTGTCATCATTTCTAGTGCTTATTTTATAATAAAATGGATAAAAAAGAATAAAACTTTCTTCTTTAATTTCACATATTTTATTTCGCATCATTTTGCAGTTAAACGCTACACGTTTTGGGAACATTATTTAGTCGCACATTAGTATATACAGGGAGTAAAGTGAAGAGTTTCTGGCGCCTTCCATTTTTAGCTTTGCCTTGCTGTTTTGCTATATAGAATTTCTTTTGTTCGTAACACTTCACATCATTAACCTTTCGTTTTTCCCATTCCTTGCATTCTCTGGCACACCTAACATCCTTGTCGCTTACAAGACGCTCGCGCAAAGCGTACGTCTGCATCTCCTAACAGTTCAATTCATTACCAGTGTGTTCGATAGGACATAAGTGAAATTTCAAAGTACCTTATTGCGAGAAAACCGTTGTATGAGTTGTATGAGTAAACGAGAACTTTACTCGACACAAAACGTAATCTTTTTTCTTTCCTCTAGTTTTACTCCTTTTCTTTCACCCCGAACGTCTTTTCTTTGCTGCCCTCCCAACATCCTGCTAGTCTTCATCAGCTTATGATTTAATTTCTTTAAACGTGACTCTTTTGGTATTATGATGGATCGCCTACTAGGGGGCTCGCTGGAGCGTCTTTCTTTCGCTTGTTTTCCTATTGCTCCCCATTCACATTCGACGTGAAATCATCCGCCCCGCATCCCGCGTTGTGTCCCAATACCGAACACTCCAATTGGCCATACGATCACTGACTTGTTGCTCTGTTTTAGCGTTGAAGTTCCGATTTCAACCTCAAGGAATACCGAACTAGACGGGCCGCGAGGGTGCTTTCCGGTTCGGGGGTGGTGGTGGTGGTGCTCGCATACGGGACGACGCGGACGAGGACAGTGTCGTCGTGGAGGATCCACCCGATTCGTTCGGGTTTGGTCCCGAACCGCCGGGCGTTAGGTTGCCGCCACCGGTTCCCGCACCGACAATACTGTTCGTGGACGACTGTAGCTGATGATGGGCGGAAAGCAGAAGATGTTGCTGCTGTTGCTGCAGCAGCCGATTGCTGTTGTTGGTGGTGGACGAATCGTCCTCGTCGAGATCATCGTCCGAGGACACGGAGTTGGCGTCCGAGTTGGACGGTGACGGTGAGGGCGGCGAAAGTGTTTCCTGCTCCTGCAGCATCGTCCGGAACTCTTGGATGGATTCGTTCAGGGCCCACAGTTGCGACAGCAAGGACAGATCGAGTTGCCGAAGACCGTACTGAAAGAAAACGGGTAGAAAAAGAAGACATCAATTAGTGAGTGTGAACAGACCAACGCGGAGAAGACACTATTTGACTGAAAATAGATCGTTTTGTGAGGTTGTTTTTTTGCGGACTAGCAGGAAAATTGATGACCACCACACCGAGCTGATGATGGGCGGAAAGCAGAAGATGTTGCTGCTGTTGCTGCAGCAGCCGATTGCTGTTGTTGGTGGTGGACGAATCGTCCTCGTCGAGATCATCGTCCGAGGACACGGAGTTGGCGTCCGAGTTGGACGGTGACGGTGAGGGCGGCGAAAGTGTTTCCTGCTCCTGCAGCATCGTCCGGAACTCTTGGATGGATTCGTTCAGGGCCCACAGTTGCGACAGCAAGGACAGATCGAGTTGCCGAAGACCGTACTGAAAGAAAACGGGTAGAAAAAGAAGACATCAATTAGTGAGTGTGAACAGACCAACGCGGAGAAGACACTATTTGACTGAAAATAGATCGTTTTGTGAGGTTGTTTTTTTGCGGACTAGCAGGAAAATTGATGACCACCACACCGACTCAATGTCAGATCGATTTCCCCCGTAAGAAAAAGAGAACCAATTCCCTCCAAAAAACACACACACTCATACCAAATTACCACCTCTTCACTCATGGGCGCTCTCTTCATTAACACTTCGGCGCCCATTAAATGGATCATTTGTGCCATCTTCGACCCATCGCAACAACCGTCCTTTGGCACCTTGATTAGCGCAGAGCATCATCACCCTTCGCCGTTCGTTTTTTGGGGTCACACATCTTGCCCCACAAAATGGCGTCCCCCTTTTTTGGGTTTGTCAAAAATTGTTCGGTCAGTTCGCACTTTGTTCGCATCACCCCTTGGTCCAACACACCATCATCCAACAATCTAACCGACCATTACAACCCATTAAAAGGTGTGCACCGAGTAGTGCCGTTTGCTTGCGTTACTACTTGCTTGGCACGTACTGACACCATTTGGCTGTGCGTCATCTCCAGGCAGTAGCTGTGAGACATCTGTGCACCTGCGCGCAAGTACCCTCACGGCGGGCAAAACTGCACTTGACAGCTACCGGCAGCTAAAATGTGATATCGCGATTGAAATCCCACTCGCTTTTTTCGCTATTGAATGATCAGTTTTGCCTTCCTTGCCTTCACACGATCGTTTCAATTGCAATAATCTCCCCCAGCTGTTTTTTTTTAGATGTTGCTGCTGTTGCTGCAGCAGCCGATTGCTGTTGTTGGTGGTGGACGAATCGTCCTCGTCGAGATCATCGTCCGAGGACACGGAGTTGGCGTCCGAGTTGGACGGTGACGGCGAGGGCGGCGAAAGTGTTTCCTGCTCCTGCAGCATCGTCCGGAACTCTTGGATGGATTCGTTCAGGGCCCACAGTTGCGACAGCAAGGACAGATCGAGTTGCCGAAGACCGTACTGAAAGAAAACGGGTAGAAAAAGAAGACATCAATTAGTGAGTGTGAACAGACCAACGCGGAGAAGACACTATTTGACTGAAAATAGATCGTTTTGTGAGGTTGTTTTTTTGCGGACTAGCAGGAAAATTGATGACCACCACACCGACTCAATGTCAGATCGATTTCCCCCGTAAGAAAAAGAGAACCAATTCCCTCCAAAAAACACACACACTCATACCAAATTACCACCTCTTCACTCATGGGCGCTCTCTTCATTAACACTTCGGCGCCCATTAAATGGATCATTTGTGCCATCTTCGACCCATCGCAACAACCACCCCTTCTCACCTTGATTAGCGCAGAGCATCATCACCCTTCGCCGTTCGTTTTTTGGGGTCACACATCTTGCCCCACAAAATGGCGTCCCCCTTTTTTGGGTTTGTCAAAAATTGTTCGGTCAGTTCGCACTTTGTTCGCATCACCCCTTGGCCCAACACACCATCATCCAACAATCTAACCGACCATTACAACCCATTAAAAGGTGTGCACCGAGTAGTGCCGTTTGCTTGCGTTACTACTTGCTTGGCACGTACTGACACCATTTGGCTGTGCGTCATCTCCAGGCAGTAGCTGTGAGACATCTGTGCACCTGCGCGCAAGTACCCTCACGGCGGGCAAAACTGCACTTGACAGCTACCGGCAGCTAAAATGTGATATCGCGATTGAAATCCCACTCGCTTTTTTCGCTATTGAATGATCAGTTTTGCCTTCCTTGCCTTCACACGATCGTTTCAATTGCAATAATCTCCCCCAGCTGTTTTTTTTTGTTGCCCTCTTGCAGCGTACGCTTTTTGCTCCAATATTATAATTATAGAACGTGCATTCGTTGTCCGGGGCTGCCGGGAGGGAAGTCCTCACAACGCTTAAAGATCGGCCCAAGGAAAGCTAGCCTGCCACCAGTTGATCTTGAGAGGCACGTTTCTTATGTGTGTGTGTGTGTGTGTGTGTGTGGATTTTTATTTGCAAACAGTGAAAGCCATATTTCTTCACTGTTTGGACAGTTACAGTGAATAGCACTCATTCAGATTCGCACAGCAGGGGAACGTCGTATCAGGAAACGATATTTTACACGATTTCTTTGGTATAAATACTTTTCTCACAGAAAACTGTGGCGCCTGCACATAGGCAACGGAAATAGTATCCCATAATTAATTATAGAATAATTATAGGTAGATAAGGATGATTGCGATTGGCGGATGGAATTAACTGTAGGTAAGAATAAGATAGATGATAAAAGATAGGGATAGAATAGCTAGCATAAGAATATTAAGCATAAGATAGAAGTAAGGATAAATAGATAGTAAATAAATTAAGCCAGGATTAGATTAAAGAAATTTTAGTATAAATAGCGGGTAGGAATTAGGATAGGGCATTCGAAGTTTGATTATTAAAGGGGAAACTCTGCCCGACCAGAAAGCGAAAAATAAAACGTACAAGATATAAGCAGAAGTTGCTCGTGGTGACATATCGTTTTAAAGTCATATAAGTGGAATATCACAAAACTATTCCTGATTGTTTAATATTAATATTATTAGGAGACGTTGCGATACGCTCAAGGGTGCTGCTAGCTGTCAACCTAAGATCCTAGACTAGTTTCTAGGATTTCTGGAACAGTCAAACTACAGAGAACCGGGTGTAATGCCTCTTAAGTAAGTAAGATGGATAGTCAGCGCTGCGTACGGGATTCGTACATCAGTTCTTGATGTGTAAAGAGCAACGCAGATACTGTTTCGGTCACCAGAAAACACCAGCAAGCTTCTAGTAATATTATTTTCAAATAAAATTCTTATACCTTAATCAATTCTTGACGAATTCTACATTCTCGATTCTTCAAGAGCTGTGTTAAGATATATATGTATATGTTGCAGTATACAGGAACTGATAATTTAAAATGTCACTTCCTCTAAATGGATAGAAAATAATCAATTTACTGATGGAACTACACAACCACCAACCGGATATCCCGATCATATGCTCTTATGCACCTGCGCCCTGCCGAAAGGAAATAATTATTAATTCATTTTTAAAACACGCGTCAACCTGCCCCTGCATCTGCACTAATCGATGCTACTAGAAACCAGCTTAAGATCCCTTACTGCTTACATAACGACCACAACCATCAAGTGATGCAGTTTGCATACGGATTAGCTCCGGGTTTGTCAGCAGTTATGGGTGTGTAATTGGAGTTGGGTGCTGCAGGAATATCACCACTTGATCGCGTTACACAATTACTCACCGTAACCAGCTGTAATTGTGGCTGATTCAGTGCAACTCTAAGCCCATAGCCGAAGAAGAATGTTGTCTATTTTTAATGATTTATTTTAGTACGCACATTCTTCGGTCGTTCGCTCTCTCGCTTTCTTTACTTGTAAGGAATTTATCAGCCTAGCACATTAAGGGTGATTGTACATGAACATCAAAGCTAACTGTACACAGTTCTCGCCTCCGAACCGATCGAACGACATTCTTCCGATGCATCGATGAGTTAATAGGTCTTTAACGATCGCCTGGCATAATTATGCAATCGCACAAACCCACCAAGCCAAGCCTCAAGGCCACCACCACCACCAGCCCAGCAACTACATCGTCACAAAAATGCGAAAAACGGTAGTTGTTCTCGAACCCGCAGCAAAGCCAAGCACACTTTCATTTGTATCGCGGGCACGCAAAACGGTCGGGCTGAGCGATTTTAGCATAAAATCACCACCCGATCGACATGTTTCCTTCCATTCGTGTTCTGTTCTGCCCGTAAAGCGTACGTTGACCTTGCCCAGTCCCAATGGGAAGCAGCAGTGCGCCAACATACAACATTATACACTTTTGTTTTGCCGCTGCCGCTGCTGCTGTTGTTACCCTTTTCGATTGCGGCAAATGCCGATGGGCTAGTGAGCTAACGGTTTCCGCGCTACCAAAGAACCGATGAGGCTCGACCGTGACTGACCACCATTAAAACGGAATCGCGCGTCGCACACAGGAATGATGATGATGGGTGAATCTCCACGAGCAGCATAGCAATGAAAGCAAAATAGCAAGTACGGGACAGTAGTGCCCACTCCTGCTTCTTCTCCCGCGCGCGCGCGCACACACTTTCGTCCTTTCGTTTTCCACACACACGCACGTACGCGCTATGATTTAAACGGTGTTCGGCAGCGGTAAGTACAGCATAAACGGTTGTAATGCTGAGAAAATGAGGGACGCGTACGGAGCTAAAAGAAGCAAACAAAAAATGGAAAAACAGAACTTCAATATTGCGTAAGCTGGCAAGTGTTCCAAATTTAATAGCTGCAAGTCTTGCTAGGTAAGAAGAAGAAACAAGCTGGAAGAAAATAATCATGCAAAGAACCATGTTGTTTTGCTTTTGCGCCGAGATTCGTTCGCCAAAAAACGATGCCAGCCAAGCGAATTGAGCGAGGAGGGCGAAAATTGTGGTACCCCGCCCGGAAAATTAAGAGCGATTTTCAACACATTCGAATGCGAATGAAGATCGTTTGATTATTGGTTATGTTTCGTGCTGATCATTCGTTCGGTTACTCTGGGGTTTTCTTGCGAGCAGCATGCGCACTCTCGATTACGGTAATATATTTTGTTTTCGATTGATGCTGTTCCTTTCCATTTTAAGTGTGAAGTAATTCTCCTGTAATTGAAACAAATTTCATATTAATAATGGAACTTAAAAAATAATGAATAAAATTATAGTAAATAGTATGCTTTGAGCGGAATGAATTTACATGCATAAGGATAAGTACGCCTAAAAGTAGGCAATTCACAAAACAAGATTTGAGCAAATGAAAAGGTTGAGAAAACGTTTGATAATTTGATATCTTACGCAAATTCAAACCAATTAGATCTTTATAGCACCACATTGAATATGACTTAAGCATAGTGGCAGTGGATATATTCTTACATTACCATCAATACGCCCAAAAGTATGCAATTATCATATTAAAAGTAAAATTTAAGGTTGAAAATACGAAAAATCAATGTAAGCTCGTATTTAACAACCCAGCCTCATGAACAGCATCTTCCTTTATAATGTGAAGGTAATGTGTTCATCTAACTATTTCGAAACCTTCAGTAAATAAGCCGCAGTCAGAGACAACACAGAAAGAAGTAAACAGTTTTGAAACATTAAAAATGCTTCATTTTTGGGTAAATATTACGATAACCTCAAACCTCAAATTATGCCAACCCGAAGCACCTGTGTGTGTGTACACAGCCACTCTTCATTTCCATTTTCTTTCCTCCTCCTTCTCCTTCTCTTCTCTTCCATTTCCTTTCCCCTTCGTCGAACCACATGCATGCGAAGATGCGGAGCTTAAAGTGATGTACACACAGATCGAGCGGACTAACGGCTTCAAGGTCAATGCCGCGAAAATGATTCATTAAGTATGGCACAGGCAGCATTGCAACCGGCTTTATTTTTTCGATGGTGATGATGAGGTAGATGCGGTGGAATCGAACCAAACAAGATGAGATGCTTGTTTCGTGCTTCCTTCTAGCAGAGATTCTGCGCTCAAGCAACAATCTCTGGGCAAAGGAAAAGAAAATGCTTCTACTTCCGTCCCGTGTATGACCTCCGGGTGTGCAGAAGAGCCTTTCATCCTTTCAGCTTTTGAATTAAAGAAATTTATCCGAAAAGGAAAAGTGCGCATAGCCAGCAGGCATCGCTAAAGGTGAGACTACCTTTTCGCGGTGAATGGTCAATTATTTAGTGAATAATTGTGTCCGTTTAATCGACCGACACTCGGCCTCACCTTTACCGTCCAAGACCTCGGCGGCAACAGAAAGAAAGAAAAAACGGAAGAGAGCTTTTGCCTGTCACTCACCGCAAGACATTGTTATTGTCTTGGGTAATTCATCATCCATCAGCCAACAAAAAGAGGCTGAGCAACCCCAAATTGCTCAAATTGCTAGAATATTTATAACGTGTGCGCACCGTGGCCTGCTGCTGCTGCTGCTGCCCTGTCGACACCGACGACACCGCTGAGAAGATTCTGGCGACTTTCAACAACAATTTAGCAGTCAAGGAGATTGCTGATGCTGGTTGATTCTCCTTGTGATGCCGGCAGAGGTTTGTGTGTGTGTGTGGGAGTTGCGCATTTCACAAAAGCGTTGCAGCAAAAAACAAAACACTACCCACGCCGTATCGTACCGTAAGTTCTGTCAGTTAACCGCCCCGAGAAGGACGCCGGATCCACCACCGATCGAGGACACTGGATCGGTCGTTAGCGCACAAAGGTTATTATTATTTACCATTTTTGCCGTGAACTATCGGGGCAGTTCTCCAGACCCAGAGCTCCCATACACCACCAGAGATGGTGGAAAAACAAGAAGAAGAAAGAAAAATAGCTTGTCAGGGGCATCACTTCCCTTCGCATCTTAAATGGTAATTTGATCGACAATTAGACAGCCATTTAGAAGTAAAAAAAAAAACAGCACGGCAGATCTTCTGTCTTTGGCCGAATGGAAATGAGGCGAAAACTTGATGGTCGGACAACTATTATTGGAGCGCCTTTTTCTTCAATTTCTATCGAAGTGATCTCTCTTAACATTCTCCATAAGAAAATGATGTATTATTTGCGCCTTTTAGCGGCTTGTAAGAAGGTTACTTGTGCCGGCTTTGAGTTCTGCAAGAACTGTGCAATGAAAAACCCCTCAAGAGTTACTCATCAACATCTTAACTTAGGAAGTTCATTATTCCAACGAACAGCATGAGTCAGATGCTTCAGAAAATCGTCACTAATTAGAAGCGAACCCCACAAAAGACGCCACATTTCACAGGTCGAATCGGAATTTGCATCTAATTCTTCGCCATCCCCAAAATAGAACCCGCCCAACATCATCATCATCACCTTTAGACTAGAATTCGTTGTAGACGACAGGCGCCAACCAAGATGCAACGAAAGTTCATCGTACGCTTGGGGCTCCCAATTCGCACTATTTCCACTCGATCGCGACTCTATTTTCGGCAAAAACAAGGATATCGACACGCAAATAGTGTGCGCCGACACGCATGTTTCCTCCTACGATTAGTTTCTCCTAGTGAATTTCACCAACAAATCAAGATTTGGCGCTGGTGACATTACCATTTTATTTGTTCATGATTGCATGATGCTAATCTCTTCACTGTATCTTTCTCCACACCAACCCAATGCTGACCAATAATACTGACCCCGAAAAGCATGATTTCGCCGCCGGGTGACAGACGGACAGCCAGGGTTGTGGTGAGCTTTTTTTTCGGGGCAAGCCTAATTAGGTTAGGTGTCGAGGATTGAGCGTTGCGTTTTCGTAACGTGTTTACACAGCCCAGCTTTACTTGGCATGATGTGTTTCGGTCAATCGCACTGGTTCCATTTCTGACATGTCGCTTCTCCTAATTTGCCACCATTCTTCAATAAGCTCCATCGAAACGCGATTAGCATCTGTTTTTGCCTTTGGAGGTCGAGCGGGTTTTAGTGTGAGATTTTGGAGATCTTACCAACTAACTTTAGCTGTGCGCACAGTTTGGTGATCTTACAACATTACGCAGGATCTTACAATTTTCGATACAGACTTATAATTAAAAACGAAACTACTTCAGCACCTTGGGTAGGCGTGAGGAAGACATAAAGTTCTATTTCTAAGACTATAAAGCCCCCTTGAAGCCTTTCCGATCGATTCCAACGCCAACAGTTTGCTTGTGATCGAGGCACAAAACTTTATAGCGCTATAAAAATGACATACGAAACGGGATTCTTGTAACATAAACGTCACTTAAAATCACGATCATTTCACTCAAACATCCGTGTTAAAGATCCAGGCCCTCGCAGCATAGAACTGAGGGTATCGTAAATTCGTTTCCACAACTTCAAGCACGTCCCACGTGCACACAACACATCTCGCGCGGTGGTATAAAAATAGTCAACCGATTTAACCACCCAACAAGAACTGTATCGGTGTTCCAATTCTACCACACTACTGGCACCACTGCTGGAGGAAGGAGTGGTCGCGTCTTATGTCGGTTGGAAAATCATAATACACACTCAAGCGGCAGCGGCTCGTACCACACATATAGCGCCACCGACACGACGCACCAATGTCGCGCTCGTGCAGCGAAAGGAATTTTTAGAATGGCGTTTTCCTTGCCTCTGCCGCACCTCTTTCTAATCAAGGAAGGAGAGAAGTTGGCCGGCCGTAATAGTAGGGGTCGCGTCTAGCCAAGTAGAAATGGCATATCGCCCCGTCGTTGTGTATTTATTTCGTGCTTTTCAAAACACAACCGGTTGTGTGGAGAAGTCAGCCGGAACGGTAATTATAAAGTTTCTTGTACAGTCGCCCCGTGAAGGTGTTCCGTTCAAGTGTTCGCAGATGCATAAGAGACATTGGGCCTGGCGCCCACTAGGCCGTTCCAGTGCATTTAAATTGAAAGTGACATCGAATCTCGCTCGAAGGGGCGAGGAGTAAACAGCAAAAAAAGGGAAAGTTCTAAATTGTTTTAAAGTGCTCTTAATTAGATGGATTTGTTTGCATACAACATCGAACAATTAAATAAGGACTGGAACTGGAACGGGTACATCTGATGGAGGGCGGAAATCGTACATAGATTTCTCCGAATCCAAAGTCTCGAAGGTAGTACGCAAATTTCCCCAACAAATCGCAACCTTAAAACAAATGACGCACATACAGCACACTTTTCCAAGATAGCTCACTAATACACGGTTCGCATCATTAATGTGGTTTGGCAAAACCCAACAACCACATATCCACACATTGTTCGTCAACCTTGAGACTCACTTCACTGTCGATATCCGCTTTCTGCCCTGGGGAGAGACAGAGACCCGATTTGACTCATGCAACCTCCTCATCATTGCATTGGCACCGTTATTAATTTCTCCAGGCACGTATAGAACCACCGCAACTCCACCGCAGTGCCAACGACGGCGCAGAACAAAAAGGCCGTGCTCGACCAACGCCGTTAGAGCCGACGCCGGTCGAATGAATGTCGAGCATGATTAGCATACATTTGAATGGATAATTTCCAACTCTTCTCCAACCCTGAACGACTGCTCCATCTAGAGCTGTGGTGTGGTTCAATAGCGTGCTAATAGTATCACACAACCTGCCCATCACACCATGCACGGCATGGGGGAGATGTTGAAATGACATACACCAGTTCAATGTCCAGAACTCGGACGCATCTCGGCTATGATCGACGACACGCACTGTCAATTAGCAAAACCCGTAAACGAACGAATCATCAATCAGACATTGAGAGACTGTGAGACCTTTCATTTATTTCCACTGTATCGCTCAGCTATATGGTGACTGAGCGTCTTCTTCTTCACCTCTATTAGAAATATCGACAAGATCAACCTTGAACAACGAGAAGCTTCAATTGAACGGTGGCATGCAGACATCACCACTTTGATCACTTCTTCACCCGATAACTTTCACTTGGCCGATTGATCGACACACTCACAAACTACCCCGGAAGGAGAAAACAGCTATTGAAACATAATCCATAACAACCATTCCCAGCTGCTCAATATATCTGGTGACGTATGGAAGCCATAAAGATGCAACCAAATCCTACTCCTCCTACTACTACTACTGTCATGATCATGATCGTGCGGTGCGAAGCACTATAACAGTTTTTATGGCATCGCTGGAACCCTATCGGGAAGCTCCGATCGCTCACTCACTCGCTCGCTGGGATATCTGTATCTGCCTAAATGATTTAATTAAATGAACACACTAATTTTAGTTACAGTCTCGCACCATCCACTTTTTGGCGGTCCTTGTTCCAGTAAGGCTCACACTCATTTGTTTCGTGTTTAATTAACATGATTAACTGGAATGTCTGGAGTTCACCACCACCAGCAACACATCCTCAATTGCCTACGGAATGTCTTCCACCGTGGCTTATTATGTTAAGGGTCTTTTCCCGCATCGAATTCAACCGAACGACACGCAGTGCTGTTGTCCACAGGCGTGCCTGATTATCGTGGGATTAAAACAACTCCCTGTCTAGACCCGGATAGTCATCCGGGAGCGGGCGTTCTTGCTGTCGGGATTGTCGGAACAAAGAACGGATGCGTGGTATCCACACAGCTGCGACATGATCTTCCGTTCCCTAATAGGACACGATTAAGAACAAGCGTGCAAAGGAGGTTCGTTGTGTATCATAACGGGCTTATCCTTCTCGTTATAGAAATCCGCGTGCCTATCATATCGCGACAAGCTACCACTTCCCGGGTCTCGTTTGTCATCACAAAGCGACTGTCACGATGCTCAGAACCCATCATCAATTGCTCTGTTCTACCTTCCTGCGGCGAATGTTGTCTAGCGAGCGGCTTCATACAGATGAGTCCGCCGACATCGTAATGGAAATTTGATTGCATATCTTGCAGTTCTTGCGACGCCGGTCGACATAATCAGTATCTTTAGCAAGCGAGCAGTTACCAAGCGGCTGCTACTATCAAGCGGACATTAATGATCTACCATTAAACTGTGATTATTTTGAGCTAGACCACCAACAAACCAAGCTGTACAGCGATTCGTTCTCTGCCCCTTTCCGGGGGGAGCAAGAAATAAATTATGAACAGGACAAAATACTGATCTTGCCAAAACCGATTGGATGAAATAAAGCGCCTCAAGTCCATAGTTAAGCCCTTTTATGCCCTGTTTTCTTAATGATCACAATTATGTTGCTCCGCTCGTATAATGTAACTGCAGCAGCGGTGCGTTGCTATTTTTAAGACACGCGTGATTGTACAGTGCGTGTTCCCACGCACATTTTACGAGGTGCTTTCCATCGCGATCGATGCGCTATAAATCATTTTGTCATCCACCGAAACAAACCGGAAATTGTTCATATGAGTATCAATAAATGCAACCGACCCATAAACAACCCGCCATAAAACAGTTCAATGAGCCAAAACACGAGCCTGCCCATGCTCAAGGGGAGGGTTTCTTCGGCCACCGTTTAGAGCTCACTTTTCCAGTTTGATAATTTTTAGTGTAACGCAGGCCATTAGCCTCGTGCCACACTAATAGGGAGGGAGGCAGAAAAAAAAACACCTTCAAAACAATCGAACTCGATCGATAATATCGTGAGGACATGCAGTGGCGTACACTGACAACATACGCACCGATGTCGAGGGCGTGCAGTTGTGTTTGTACCACGACATCTTCGACCTGACGAGGTGAAGACTCTTCAGCAACAAAAACAAAGGGAAAATGATAGGCAACAATTGCTAAGACCCTTATGCAACCTTACGCTCGAGGTCGATAGGTGTGTTTACCTGCCCGTCGACTGCTGCTGCTGTTACTACTACTAATGGATGCCGCCTCCTAAGCTCGCCCGAGAAATGGTTCGCGTGCTAAGCCTCATGGAACGAGCCTGCTGCCGTGGTGTGTCTTCATCGCCCATGTTCAGTGGGCCTCTATGAGCTAATGTGAGGCTCTGCGAAGGGTGACGACTCGCAATCATAACACGTCATAAATTTTCCAACCATGCGGCGGCGCTTGGCATTGGAGGTTGTTTCAGTATCGGTTGGTTTGGTTTTGATTGACTAGATTTAAATGTGAGATATTTTGTACATCTCAATATACTAAACTTTTCCCAACAAATTTTGAAGTTAAATACAGTCCTCATTTTCTTTATCCTTTTCAACTAAAGAACTCGCATATAAAACTCCTAAAATGACAGAAGAAAAAACAACAAACCTAACCTACATACACTTCGTCAGCCTTCTGTTTCATCCACCCGATCCCGAACTATTGCAGCCGCATCACAACAAAAGCACCCCGATATGTACCCGTGCGATCGGCTCCGATCGGTTTGTGAATGTTTAATTAACGTAACGGTATTCCTCGCGTCGGTCACTTTTTTCCCACACGATAGCGATGGATAGCGGATAGCGACAGTCGACAGCAAGCAGCGACCCTAGAGCGATACACACAGAAGAGCACTACATCCGAAGCGAAATGAAACGGAACGGAAAACCAAATTAAACGCACCAAAAGGCCGCCGTACGTATGTATTGCCCGGTCATTTGTTTACATAACAGCAAAGCAAATTGAAATTGAATCAACCGGAGGAACCCTTCTGTAGGACAAACGCATCAGATGAAGAGAAAAAACCCCGTATGCAAATACGGTTCCAAAAGAAACAAAAAATGATTGGAGAACGCAATGGGTCTTACCAGCCAATGCTTCTTACGAATGGGTGACGATTTGGTGCGCTTGCAGACTTCAACTTCATGGTATTCAAGGTGGCCTGCTTTTTTGAGACCTTTTTTTCTGTTGCTGTATTGGCCGTAGCGCAACAAAAGCTCTGACCGACTGAGATACCGACGGCCGAACGGCCGAAATTGAGCCCAATGATTATAAATGTTCAAAATCATTAGGCTATTACAATTATCCCATAAGCAGTGCAGTGGGTAGCAGATGCCGGCCAGATCTGCTACCTCACTGCTGTTGTTATTTAAGCAATAAAGCAGCTTTGGTCTCGGGGTCCTGCTGGGTGCTTTTGCTCCTCTACATCCACACACCTTCCACACGAGACTAGGCATCGGATTAGGCCAACCGAGAGGGAGTCATATCTAGGCTCCTATGAAGACGAGGGTACTGCGCAGTGCTTACCGTGCGCCCATAGAGCCACACACAAACAACTCGATTCAAAATCAATTCGCTGCTTCGAGTGCTTCAACCTCTCTCGGGTGGGGCGTTTTCGTTTCTTGTTTTTTCGTATCCTCATAATCGATAACCAATCGTTAAGGGTATAATGGTTCGCATGGCATAATTGGTTGTGAGCGAATAATTGGTCGTGGAACATCCACCAGCAAGCAAAACAATTGCAAACCACGCCGTTAGGTAACACTCCTACAAAACGCGGGGCATGATCGATCTGTGTGCTTTAACCTATTTTTTCCTACGCTCATCCTAATCCGAAAGATCCTAAAGAGGAGCGAACTGTATCGCTCACTTGAACGCACACTCGTCACTGATTGCGAATCAGTTAACCTCCCATCTCTAAAAGGATGTTGCTTTGAATGTCTGCTGCATGCGCTTGCCGACTTAAATCAAAACGCAAAAAAAAAGCGTGAGACGGTTATGTCACTTTCGCCATTTCGATGACCAACTCGTTGCCTTGCTCGTTGCGCTCTAGAAGGCTCCCCATCGGGTTTGTAAGTCCGCGTTGCATAGAGTCGTCTGCATCGTCTTACACACATTTACAATTACACACCGGGCCGGGCCTAGGCCGTGCTTAGCCGGGTGTAACATTTCCGCAAATCGGCGCAGCTAACTGGTGCCCACCCTGGTCGGCCAACATACATGGCGCGCCGGGCGGTGGCCTCTTAAACGGATCTCTTAAAACATCTCCAACCGTGACTTCAGACGAAGGAATTCGTTTGCTTTGTTGGTGTGGTGCTGCTCGGAACTACAATGGAAAACGTAGATCTACATTAAATTAAGCTTCTTTCTTCGCCGCTTATAAATATTACTTACGCCATCATCGTACCTTCCAACAACTCGGTAAGCGCGCCTCATAAAATCTTCGACATCCGCTTGCATTAGACTGACCTCTCAGATCTCTTTGGGTTTCTGGTGTGTCGCCCCAGCATGCAATTTCATTTCTGACACACTTTTCAATCCGTATTTACTTCTCCCTCTGGGTGATGAACGATGGCGACACACTGCTCCTCCATCATCTTTGTCAGCTGCGGCGGCGTGTGTATGTGTATCCGATTACTGGCACGTTTCCGGTTCGTTCGGATCAAAAACCGCCAATCAAACAAAGACCCCTTGAGGTTTTTTCACGAGGCTGCCATTTGATCGACATCTTCCGTGCGGGATAACTTGGCACGCATTCGCCAACACTCCTATTTCGCTCTCTCACCAACAGGAGGAGTTGATTTCGCGATAGTGCAAACGTTCAGTTGCAGCATCCGAAGCACGAGCCTCGCCGTGTCTCTCGCTCTGCGGTTACAAACAGCACATATAATTATGAAAAATAAATAAACCGATCCCGATGGACACCCTATCGCGCGTTTTGCGTCAGCGGTTCAACCGGGTGTGGAAAAGCGGACAAATAGTGTAGTTCGGTGCGTGTTCATACAGAAGGCTGTTGCACGTGCCCTCCTACTCTCGGTGGAGTATGCAATGGGCGATGATATGCAATAAAATGGTCACGGGAGCCACAACACCGACAGCCGAGTGAACGATAAATCAGGCTTGGGAGGTTTGTGTTTCCTCGATTTCTCTGTACGCCAAAATGGAAAACCTGACACTGCCGGAAAATATCCACACACGCACACACGCGCACACGCTCACCAACCTGAAGGCGGCAAAAACAATTAACTATGATTAATTGAGACAATTTGATTGCTATTTAGAGACCAACACAACCAACGTGATTTGAAGTTCTCCGGTAGCGGGGAACTAGCTTTCGCCGAGGAGATAGTGTGTGCGATCTATTTATATCATCTATGATCGATAAACAACGATACACAGGGACGCCTGTTTCGTGGCCAGGAGCGTTGTAATAAAGCCTTTTCCTGTTCTACGCCCGTCGAACGTCCCAAAGCTCCTTATGCAAAGCAGTACACTTCACAAGAGCTGCCGTAAGATGACATGATCAGGTAGCACCACCAGGATCGGGAGACAACCTCTCTCCAGTGCCCACAATCTGTCACTGTAAACGTAAATTTAATTAGAGATCGTAATATGACAACTTCTACCGACACGGGGCGGCAGTGGAAAAGGTGTATCACATACTTTTCCTAAACTTCATGTAATCTTGCTCTCTCCACGGTAGCCAGCCAGGTAGCTAGGTGTCTCATCTGTACGAGAGATAAGTGTACGCTGAACGATATATGAGGGAACTGCTACTTGCTACCGGAATTGCTCGTTGACGGAATAGCTCGCGCGCGCGTAACAACCACGCACGTCTGTTATCGGATAAAATGAAGGGGGGCTTTTAATTGAAGTTGACACTTGTCTTGCACTTGCTGTGCGTTTGGTGCGCAAGGTTTAGGTTTCTGATTGGGCCAGATGTTAAATGAAAGTGAAGTTGTCTTTGAAAGGAAGGATTAAGGTTAAGGATTGAGGTGGGCGAAGTGAGCGATTTAATCTTCTATTGGAAATTTAAACCCAATTAAAACGAGTTTTTTTTAATAAGAAGGGGCATTATACTTCATCCTAGTGTTTCAAAATGGTTAACTTCAACCTTGAAGCATATTATGATGGGCTTTTTCTACCCAAATATCATCTAAATCGCTTACAGAAGAGTGCTCAACAGTGAAACAAGGACTGGGTTCCAGATACGAGGTTCTCATTCGGATCTCATTCTTCTTATACTCATCTAAAAGTTCATGTTCAGCGTTTAACTTCATCTATACCTCGAAAGTGTATGAGAGTACGGGAGCTACCTGCCCAAGATGTATGCAAATCATCCACTCTCCAACCGCTTAACCTAAGGTGACAGTTTTCACTGTCGTAGCAAAAATTTTCACTCTCTGCGAACTCACGAAAGCTAAAAAGAAAATCAAGTGAAATGCACATCCCGTAGTTCCCAACGATGACAACACGCGACGATGCTGTCGCGTCGAAGTCAATAAACTAATTAGCGTAATGGGTTATGCTTTGCTGCGGCAGCAATCAGCTGTCTGCGTACGCAAATACCCGGCCGATAAAACCGATGAACGAACACCGGGGTGAGGGTCTAGTTTTTCTGCTTCAGGTCCGGACAGCTAGTCACCGCACACAAGAAAGCACAACCTTACCAGCTGTAAACCAATGTACTTCAAACGACGACGATGATGATGATGATCGGGGATGATAATGTCCGCAATTAGTTCCCAGTGCGGACCAGTGCAGCAGAGCACGTGAAGATCTTGCAGACACGTTTGCGAACCTGACCATAACACGCCTTTCAAGTTATCAAACATAAACATTGGACACCACTCGGCCGGATTTGGTGCAGGCCGAGAGTCTAGTTGCAAGATTTACGAAGGGAAACCGCAGAATCTTAATGGCGCCAGTCATCAGCCACGTGGCTGTGTATAGCCATACCCCGTAGCAAGCGAACATGAATGAACGCCAAAATCTTCCACCTTTATCGCCAATTCACGCATGCCGTCCGTATACGTATACAGCAAACCGCCACAAACAATGGGGCGCTTCTGCCGAAGAAAAATTGTACACAAATCCTCACCCATCTGACAAATAGCAGACCTATCTCACTCGTGGCGGGCTGCGGAGTTGAAATATTACCACCGAAGAAGTAATGCAATGTACCTTGTTGCCGTTGCGCAATCCGAAAAACAAAGCAGAAGCAACAAGCCACAGAAAAAAGCTACAAAGTTCAACCTAATCGTCTCATCAACAAGATACGCACACCACGTTTTGCGTTTCTGTTGCTGCAAAGCCGATTCGCGTGGGGTCGCGTCTTGCAAAATCATCGTACGCAAAACTCTCATGATGGTTCGGCGCAAAACGAACGTCGAACACATTCACATCCAAGTTACGACTCTCTAATGAAGCAATAAAAGCTATACCACATTAGTGTTCTCGGGGGAGGGTGTTCCATTGTTTGTGTCTTGAGTGCCTTTTTCTTTATTATATTATATCTCTCGCTGCTACGCCACAACACGAGTGCTCCTGGCTGGGTGCATTCGGCGCGAGTTAATGCACTGTCCTCGGAAATGGGACACCATATCTCCTTATCCGATTGAATCAGGTTGCAGTACACGAGTGTGTAGTAATACACCGAGCGAACCTGTCAACTGTCATCTTTGATGACATGACCTCTATCTCTTTTTCTCTCTATCTTTCGTTTAGCTGTTGGTTTTGCAACACGGCCATCAAACGACGACGATGATGATGATGATCGGGGATGATAATGTCCGCAATTAGTTCCCGGTGCGGACCAGTGCAGCAGAGCACGTGAAGATCTTGCAGACACGTTTGCGAACCTGACCATAACACGCCTTTCAAGTTATCAAACATAAACATTGGACACCAGTCGTCCGGATTTGGTGCAGGCCGAGAGTCTAGTTGCAAGATTTACGAAGGGAAACCGCAGAATCTTAATGGCGCCAGTCATCAGCCACGTGGCTGTGTATAGCCATACCCCGTAGCAAGCGAACATGAATGAACGCCAAAATCTTCCACCTTTATCGCCAATTCACGCATGCCGTCCGTATACATATACAGCAAACCGCCACAAACAATGGGGCGCTTCTGCCGAAGAAAAATTGTACACAAATCCTCACCCATCTGACAAATAGCAGACCTATCTCACTCGTGGCGGGCTGCGGAGTTGAAATATTACCACCGAAGAAGTAATGCAATGTACCTTGTTGCCGTTGCGCAATCCGAAAAACAAAGCAGAAGCAACAAGCCACAGAAAAAAGCTACAAAGTTCAACCTAATCGTCTCATCAACAAGATACGCACACCACGTTTTGCGTTTCTGTTGCTGCAAAGCCGATTCGCGTGGGGTCGCGTCTTGCAAAATCATCGTACGCAAAACTCTCATGATGGTTCGGCGCAAAACGAACGTCGAACACATTCACATCCAAGTTACGACTCTCTAATGAAGCAATAAAAGCTATACCACATTAGTGTTCTCGGGGGAGGGTGTTCCATTGTTTGTGTCTTGAGTGCCTTTTTCTTTATTATATTATATCTCTCGCTGCTACGCCACAACACGAGTGCTCCTGGCTGGGTGCATTCGGCGCGAGTTAATGCACTGTCCTCGGAAATGGGACACCATATCTCCTTATCCGATTGAATCAGGTTGCAGTACACGAGTGTGTAGTAATACACCGAGCGAACCTGTCAACTGTCATCTTTGATGACATGACCTCTATCTCTTTTTCTCTCTATCTTTCGTTTAGCTGTTGGTTTTGCAACACGGCCACAGATCTCGTCAGATGTCATCACACTGTCACAGAAAGGTCATACCGGGTAAGAAGATACACGGATGGATTTTGCATCGATCCACCTGCCATTACGGTGTGGGATGACCGCCAACAAAAACCCGCCATATGCACAATCCTACAAAACCTGATCCGATGATGAAAGTGCGCAGCTGTAAAAGTAACTACCTCATCAACTAAAGCGCATTTGCAAATGTATCACGCTGCGTCTGAAGCGTCCGAGTAGCACAAATTCTAGGTCGACAGATATCCGTGAGCAACAAAACATCATGACATCATGCACGAACAGATTTATTATGATTTCAGCACAAACACACCAACCAAACTGTTCAATACAGAAGCAATGGTGGACATCGTATCAACTCACCTAAACGAAACACAAGGTGTAGAGTTCGCAAATCGCCACTGCACCATTGATAGATACTGCTAGCAGAAGCAGCATTGTGAAATCTAATAACTCAATTTCTATCACGCTCACCTCTTGCCTACACACCGGCGCACACAAAGGTCAGTATGGTAATCAATTACCGTGTCCACACACAAAACATGCATATATGCTAAACGAGGTCCTCTGTCCACTATCGCTTCTCATTCGACGATCATAAAATCCTACGCCAAGCACACTGACCATAGCCCGCCGCCATCCATCATTGCGATACAATTTTCTGCTACATTTGCCAAATCCTCGATACCCGGCTATCGAAGACGTCGGAATGTTTGTGCCATTAATCTTGTCGCCTTTGCACGTCGTCTGCTGGCGTCAACGTGCGCATTCCTCTGGCAAGAGATCCCGGAACCTACTAGTTGGAGCTGACTACTGGGATTACGACGATGACGATCGCTCGCCGTACATAAACAACCTGACGATGCTCCAGAAACCATGAGCTGCTGCTGAGGATTACACGTCGTAATCATGATCCTCCATATTTCTGGGTCATCTTCCTTTCCTAAGTGCATCGCACACAACTTGACTCACCGGTGACCCGAATTCTACCCAGTTGGAATCATTTTTCTTGCTCATCATTCAGCTGTTTTAAGGGCCTCACATATAGGCGCATAACGAAACCGAGAGTTACCCCAAGGCT
>KZ061650.1:401799-442338 GCA_002091835.1 Anopheles maculatus
TAATCTTCTATTGGAAATTTAAACCCAATTAAAACGAGTCATTTTTTATTAAGAAGGGGCATTATACTTCATCCTAGTGTTTCAAAATGGTTAACTTCAACCTTGAAGCATATTATAATGGGCTTCTTCTACTCAAATATCATCTAAATCGCTTACAGAAGAGTGCTCAACAGTGAAACAAGGACTGGGTTCCAGATACGAGGTTCTCATTCGGATCTCATTCTTCTTATACTCATCTAAAAGTTCATGTCTAGCGTTTAACTTCATCTATACCTCGAAAGTGTATGAGAGTACGGGAGCTACCTGCCCAAGATGTATGCAAATCATCCACTCTCCAACCGCTTAACCTAAGGTGACAGTTTTCACTGTCGTAGCAAAAATTTTCACTCTCTGCGAACTCACGAAAGCTAAAAAGAAAATCAAGTGAAATGCACATCCCGTAGTTCCCAACGATGACAACACGCGACGATGCTGTCGCGTCGAAGTCAATAAACTAATTAGCGTAATGGGTTATGCTTTGCTGCGGCAGCAATCAGCTGTCTGCGTACGCAAATACCCGGCCGATAAAACCGATGAACGAACACCGGGGTGAGGGTCTAGTTTTTCTGCTTCAGGTCCGGACAGCTAGTCACCGCACACAAGAAAGCACAACCTTACCAGCTGTAAACCAATGTACTTCAAACGACGACGATGATGATGATGATCGGGGATGATAATGTCCGCAATTAGTTCCCGGTGCGGACCAGTGCAGCAGAGCACGTGAAGATCTTGCAGACACGTTTGCGAACCTGACCATAACACGCCTTTCAAGTTATCAAACATAAACATTGGACACCAGTCGTCCGGATTTGGTGCAGGCCGAGAGTCTAGTTGCAAGATTTACGAAGGGAAACCGCAGAATCTTAATGGCGCCAGTCATCAGCCACGTGGCTGTGTATAGCCATACCCCGTAGCAAGCGAACATGAATGAACGCCAAAATCTTCCACCTTTATCGCCAATTCACGCATGCCGTCCGTATACGTATACAGCAAACCGCCACAAACAATGGGGCGCTTCTGCCGAAGAAAAATTGTACACAAATCCTCACCCATCTGACAAATAGCAGACCTATCTCACTCGTGGCGGGCTGCGGAGTTGAAATATTACCACCGAAGAAGTAATGCAATGTACCTTGTTGCCGTTGCGCAATCCGAAAAACAAAGCAGAAGCAACAAGCCACAGAAAAAAGCTACAAAGTTCAACCTAATCGTCTCATCAACAAGATACGCACACCACGTTTTGCGTTTCTGTTGCTGCAAAGCCGATTCGCGTGGGGTCGCGTCTTGCAAAATCATCGTACGCAAAACTCTCATGATGGTTCGGCGCAAAACGAACGTCGAACACATTCACATCCAAGTTACGACTCTCTAATGAAGCAATAAAAGCTATACCACATTAGTGTTCTCGGGGGAGGGTGTTCCATTGTTTGTGGCTTGAGTGCCTTTTTCTTTATTATATTATATCTCTCGCTGCTACGCCACAACACGAGTGCTCCTGGCTGGGTGCATTCGGCGCGAGTTAATGCACTGTCCTCGGAAATGGGACACCATATCTCCTTATCCGATTCAATCAGGTTGCAGTACACGAGTGTGTAGTAATACACCGAGCGAACCTGTCAACTGTCATCTTTGATGACATGACCTCTATCTCTTTTTCTCTCTATCTTTCGTTTAGCTGTTGGTTTTGCAACACGGCCACAGATCTCGTCAGATGTCATCACACTGTCACAGAAAGGTCATACCGGGTAAGAAGATACACGGATGGATTTTGCATCGATCCACCTGCCATTACGGTGTGGGATGACCGCCAACAAAAACCCGCCATATGCACAATCCTACAAAACCTGATCCGATGATGAAAGTGCGCAGCTGTAAAAGTAACTACCTCATCAACTAAAGCGCATTTGCAAATGTATCACGCTGCGTCTGAAGCGTCCGAGTAGCACAAATTCTAGGTCGACAGATATCCGTGAGCAACAAAACATCATGACATCATGCACGAACAGATTTATTATGATTTCAGCACAAACACACCAACCAAACTGTTCAATACAGAAGCAATGGTGGACATCGTATCAACTCACTTAAACGAAACACAAGGTGTAGAGTTCGCAAATCGCCACTGCACCATTGATAGATACTGCTAGCAGAAGCAGCATTGTGAAATCTAATAACTCAATTTCTATCACGCTCACCTCTTGCCTACACGCCGGCGCGCACAAAGGTCAGTATGGTAATCAATTACCGTGTCCACACACAAAACATGCATATATGCTAAACGAGGTCCTCTGTCCACTATCGCTTCTCATTCGACGATCATAAAATCCTACGCCAAGCACACTGACCATAGCCCGCCGCCATCCATCATTGCGATACAATTTTCTGCTACATTTGCCAAATCCTCGATACCCGGCTATCGAAGACGTCGGAATGTTTGTGCCATTAATCTTGTCGCCTTTGCACGTCGTCTGCTGGCGTCAACGTGCGCATTCCTCTGGCAAGAGATCCCGGAACCTACTAGTTGGAGCTGACTACTGGGATTACGACGATGACGATCGCTCGCCGTACATAAACAACCGGACGATGCTCCAGAAAACCTGAGCTGCTGCTGAGGATTACACGTCGTAATCATGATCCTCCATATTTCTGGGTCATCTTCCTTTCCTAAGTGCATCGCACACAACTTGACTCACCGGTGACCCGAATTCTACCCAGTTGGAATCATTTTTCTTGCTCATCATTCATCTGTTTTAAGGGCCTCACATATAGGCGCATAACGAAACCGAGAGTTACCCCAAGGCTCGTCTCAAGATGACCCCATGGTCATCCATGGTTCGGTTCAAAATCAATCAACGTTACTTGGTGAAACAGCCCCCCGAACGCACCGAAAGGGACTTTCATGATTTTCTACCCGAAAACTGCAGACACCATCACAACCAAGCGAACGGTGTAATTAACAGTTTTCCATCAATTACGACGGTGGTGTGCTGCACTCGTCGTAACTCGTGTTGATGTGTTTGTGTGATGTGATGCCAACATTTCCCCCACCCTACACCCTACAGCGTCAGACAAGCACGGTGGTAAGTTAATTACTGCCGACGTTTTCGTGTAAGACTAGCATTTTCCTACCACTACTTTCGATGTGTCTTCGTTTTTTCCCTTCGCTCCGGGATGCTAATTGATAGCGACCAGCAACAACAACAACAACAACAACTGTGGGCCCTCTGTGCTACGGTGACATAAACGCTACTGTGTTACGACGAGTAAGCGCTACAGAAATATCTAGGCCCAGTCGTTAAGGGCACCAGATTTGCCCACCGATATTGTCACCGCTTTCCACCGCTATTGACGTTTTGCATGCATCGTGTCTCTTTTTCTAACTCATCTGGCAGTTACATCATCAGGAAGGAATGAATCTGGCTTCGACAACAACGATTTCAGATAACAACACAATGTCGCTGGTAAGTTTTCAACTTACACAATCATTCTATCCCTATCTAAACCTGACTGTTGCTTACTGCCTAATCATCACAAATCAACGCAAACGAATTACTCACTCACTGTGCATTCCACAACGCACTAGAAAAAAAAACATGAATTTGCATACGATGAGTCAACGCAGGTCATGTACGCAAACCTAGCCTGGCCCTGAATTATCCCCCTTGTGCACTGTTTTCCAAATGGAAAAAACACAATGATCAGCGTGTTTCCCTTTCCCTTGAACTTTCTTCGTGCGCTGTCTACACCTGCTACTGCCTGCAGGCTGCAGGCGATTCCCGGTCGCATCTGCATTTAAAATAAAAACATCCGCCCAACCGCTCGTCATCCGCGCGTTGGTTCGCTGGGCTGTTGTTTCTAATCCGGTTCGCGCATGGAGCGTGTACGTTTATTATTATTTTGCACGCGCCAAAAATCGCACCGAATCCTGCATTTCTCCTGCTCGCAGGGTGTGTTTGGTACGACGCTGACATCATATTATTGTGGAGGAGGCCACCCGTGCACAGTTGTGTACACTTGTTTTTTCTCCAATTCTATATCATTTCTTTTTTGTTTCTCGCTCTCTGTTCACGCTATGCTTTCGCGTGTCCGCAAACGCGGGTGAAAGTGTGGTATGCATTTTGTGCAGAAGTAAACCCCTCCGGTAATGGATTAGTGCACTAGTGGAAAGCTACCACCATGCAACGGGAGCAGAAGGATAAACGACACCTCCGAACCTGGGCTTAGCGGTGGGTTCGTTAGCGACAAACAACAATCGAATCGCTGTTTTCGCTGTGATCCATTTAATGCACCGATATTGATCATTCCCAGGTGCCCGGGATCGTTTGCCTGCAATCGATTGAACATGGATAGAATTAAGCGTCACAAACTAGTTTACTGTATCCCACTGTTGTAAAACGCGACGAACAAACATTTCCAAAACGTTTAGCATTAGTTGGAGCTGGTGTTCGTGCTTGTCCTGCTATCGATCCCGGTGCTCTGATGATAGGATAATGATTTTATTGTTTCTCCGCTTATCGCTGATCTCCTATCTGTATGCATCTAAACAGGCGAGTAGAAATGCGGAAGGAACACAATCATAAAACCATGACACCATACCACCATCAAAAGCGAGCCTGGTCCTCTAGGCTTAAGCTGGCCCACCGTGATAGTCGATCTGGATCACAGATCACGAACGAGTGCTACTAATACTGGTGGCCAATGTGTCGATGGTGATACGGGGTAGTCGTTACGCAATTGCGAACCTATCTGCACCAGAATCCACGATGCTTCCTTATTTGGTCCAACAAACAATGTCGAGAAATTCACCCTTCTTCATGTTGTGTACTAATTGCGACTCCAAAATCTACATTCTAGCCGCTGGATTGATCCAGTAACATGCTTAAAAGCTGCGACTCACGTAACGATCCTCTTAATCGGGTCAATATACAGCTCTTGTCTCCCGCAAAGTACACTCACCTGCAATTAAAAAAGAAGGAAAAACACGCGAATTACTTCATTATTCCACCAGGATGTAAAGATATCGGTGCAACATTGTTGCGCCGTGAATTTATGTGAACTTCCTCGAGTCGGATTTTGTCCAGATGACAGATGCAAAACAACGGCGCGCGCTGAAGGATAAGGGAACCCCATTTCGGTGGCAAGTGGCAGACATAAATAAGGCGCATTTATTGGCAACCAAAAATATAAGAAAACAAAACTACTTGTTGATATATTTTGATGCTTTATCCAACAAACAAACACTCTCTCCTCTCTACGGCCCGCTTTAATCTGGTCCCGGGAAACGTGATGACAGACTGGCGCGACTGTTTCCTTTCGAAAGTGTTTCGGTAAAGTCCACTTTCCCAAAAACATTCAGTTTCACTCCCGGTTTCCCACACCGGCTACCCCGATAAAAACCGCAGATACGCTCGGAAGACCCACATACGCACATCTGCCCTCCCGGTGCAGCAGGCGTAACGCCCGCGCCTATACCAAAACTGTAGCCAAGACATGATGAGACATCGGGCCCCGATCGAGACATCGACCACAACTACAAAATAAAAACCCCTACCGACACACACACACACTCTCACACACACGACCACCGGAAAGTGACTCCGGAAAGCTGAGCAATATAAATGGACCGACTGTTTGCGCACTTCACCCGGGGACACCTTATCGGAATGGAACGGTAGTCCACCCCGGTCCTTGTAAGCTTAATCTCGTCCACACTTCTTTAGCCGGGTGAGCGCGCGCGCGCGCGCCCCTACGATTGACTAACTTTTTGTGCACACTAGGGACCACAACTAGTCTGCATGCAGTCGCGCGGTGCAGCGGGCAAAACGAAAGCGATCGCTGGCTAACCGGACGCGTGTGAGTACGTGCGCAGCGTGCGAAAAAAACAGTGGTAATCGCCAGTTTGCCATCATTGCAACCCGTGCGGTGGTCGGTCGTTCGTGTGTTCGATGTGCACTAAAGAATGGAACATTATGGTGGTAGGTTCGTGACAGACTGCCATAGACCAATGTTTATATTTTCGAGGTGAGGAGTTAAGGTGTACATTGTGTACATTAGTTGACACGCTTCAAATGACCTATTTTGGAAAGAGAATTATGTTACCTGTTTGTATTGAATTTCTTGAAGGAAAAGGTTCTTTAAGGTCGACTATCTTTAAAGTTATAAGCTATAAAGTGAGCCTATTATCAGTATCTAGGATCTCTTGAAGGATCTCTCAGCAGAAACTCAGTAGAATATATGTCTCTCAAGACAAGATCTTTCTATAAGATTTGTTTGGTTTGAAGAGCCATGATGGACATAAAAGCTTACTGAGTTAAGGGCTATGCTACATTAAACATCATAAGATACGCTCATACATTCAGGTAAATTATAAACTGCAACAGCAGGGTCCGTTAAAACCAACTTATCGCCCATCCTCAGTAAGGCGCCTCGACAACTTCGCGGTACACAAATCTTTCCACCCCGTTAAGACATAAAAATCAACAGTTAACGACAATGATGCTCTCGTTGCTTGCATACATTGTTGCAAGACTGGGCAAGTCGGCTAATTTACTGTCCACTCCTCCAAAAAGTATTCCCCAGCATTCAGTTCGCCGTCAGCGGGTGCAACACGGGTGACATCCGGTACCGCGATAATAGCCTACATGTATCCATCCGTCAATCAGTAGCTCGGCACTAAAATAGAAACACAAAATACATCCTGGAAGACTCGGCAGCAACAGCTCAACAGCAGGGTACGAGTACAGGTGAAATATTTCATTATTTGCTTCCAGCTTGTTACAAACAAGTGTTTACTGCAGCCTGCGGAAAACAGATTCCATTCGATCGGTGATCGGCGGTGACTGATCGATATCTCATCTTCAATGTCAGCTGCTGTTTGCATGTTCGGGGCTTATGACCCCCGGGGGGAATTCATGCTCCAATGAAGAAATCATTTACCGGCTCCCACACAGCCCGCCCATCGTTTGACACATGATTGACAGTTGTGTTCTGAGCTGTGGTTTTTCTTAATATCCACCCAGTTTAGCTAGCCCACGTCCACAATCTCTCAAGGACGCCGCTGGTCAAATGGATTGCATGCTCTGGGTGTGTGTGTGTGGCTTCTATTTCCTAGCGGTGCGCCAGGCCACAGACACGTGAAAACACTTCTAAGCCTCAAGTTTCTCGCGAATTTGCCACGTCCAGAATTCACGTCTCACCTTAGGAGCGCCTTAGACTCAGCGGTTGTGGAATGTCTTACGATTTTTTGTTTTGTTTTTCGCAGCTCAGCCAACGCCAATTTCTGGTCAAACCTGTTTTATGCCCTATCCTCCCGGCTGCAACGCCCTTTACACCACCCTTACACACGCAATGTCTCGTTCTCCGAAACTTCTTCCCCAACCGGCCGACTGCCGGGTGTTTTGATTCGCATCGGCCAAAGGTTGCGTATTCCTTTTTTCCTTTTCGCCACCATCGAGTCTTGAAGCCCCACACAGTTCATCGGTACAGGTCTTGTCCGCGGCCCGACCGTTTTATACCTTTATGATCGCTTAAATGGAACGTGTTTTGTTGTGCACAAGTTCCGCAAACTCGAATGCATATGAAATTGCACACCCCGAACGCGCAAGCTTTTGCTCGATCATCGATCAACAGCACTGCCCCGTAGCTGTGTGTAACGTGCACCACACCACCATAACCCCTAAGCCGATATTGGATATACTTTGCTCAGATAGTCAGTCAGTTAGGTGCGAACAAGACACGTTGTACACGGGGATGGGGGGTGGGGGACGGAGAGATAGGATGTCTCTCTACAGATTGGAAGCTCTATCTCCCGTGTGCCACAAATGCCGATGCCATTTTTTGATTGCAGAGCCTCATAAGGAAAGATTTACGATTGCTGCCTGACCGGGACGTTCACGTTGGGGCTATGGGGACTGTTTGCAACATAACTTCAAACTTGCCTCAAAACAGCAGCCATATAAAACCGTGGCGTGCCAAATTCACATTCAAACAAACTGTGCGTACCGAGAAGGTGTTGGAGTGCGTGTGACGTGATCCTCACAAATAAATTACTCTCAATTAGGCAATCTCCCTGGCCCGTTCAAATTACTTTTCAGTCTTTACAAATGCGCAAAAATGGTTACCATAATACGGGGTTGGATTTATACCAGCACATAACTCATTCGCTAATCTATGGGATTCCATCAGCAACATTTATCCGACTATCTGGAGTCATCCAAGAACATGGATGACGACTTACTTCGTGAGTCGAGGGTCAGCACAGCTCGATTACTTACCGACCTGACTTCCCCGTGACAGACAATAGCGGTGGGAACTCCGCACACAACAACAACCATTCGCGCCTAATGTATCCTTACTTTGTGTGTAAATTTAGACCACGTAACGGTGGTGTGAGCTTTTATTGGAGGGCAGATTAGGCAGTTCCTGAAGCTCTATGCCTACACTATCAGATATCCAGGAAGTTAGCATAACATATTCTTAAGCTAATGAGATTTATATGTACTCAATTCCGAGCTTATGACGTCCAGCAGTTTCGAGCACACTGGACGACCACCCGCGATCAACATACCAAACCTTGATAATCAATATTAAGACGGATGTCAGTGACACAAGCAACCACCATCATTTACGGGACACCTTACACCTCCGTTACGAGCCAACCAAACACCGGCAACCATTCTAATCCGTCTTTTCCTAGGGGTGGAATGGCTGCTTAACGAGGAGTTAGCAATTTTCTAGCACGCCCAGTGGCCCAGTTCAAGGTTGCCACTCGGCTAACAAACCCTTTGTTTCGCACAATTAAGCCACCTCCACATCTTGCACATTAATTTATTCTACCCTGGCCCGGGGTAGTCAGACTGCACTGAGATGAGAATCGTTCGCAATGATCTTGCCAGCGGGGTTGTGTCCCTTTCCGGAAATGAGAACCAGCTCTCTCGGTGTCCGTGCGTTGCGGAGAAACATATCTTCGTGGAGTTGTGCATTCAAGGTCGCCTTCGTCCCCCTTTATGGGATGTCGTTGTACTGCGGAAATTAAAGTTGGTAGCACCGTGTATTGATGTCGATCCACATCAAATCGCTTCCCGTGATGATCGAACGAAAAGTGAAAAACTGGTCCCGTTCCAAAATTGTCCACACTACACCAACAGGAAACCCCGGACGGTGGTATGCGGAAACCACAGCTCTCTGTACGCAAGGGATACGAAACCTAAGTAGCGTATCTTCCCGTCCAGATCCAGTTGCAGATGAGCAACCGGATGCCGATGGTAGCTACGGTGGTTTCCTTTTTCCTCTTGATGTCCGATGTGCAACCGAGTGGGAAACGAGAGTGGAACGTAACTCTCTAAATATGGAGCAATCGAACGCAGACACTAACCTCAATACCTGTGAGCGACGCCGATAGCGATTCCTGCTACTCGAGAGACCGACGTCCACTTCAACAACCACCAACAGAGAAGTCGGTGTACACTACTCGAGGCTGCACGATCAAACGACACCAGAATTCGTGTGGTCAGAAAAAGGGGGCCGATTTCGACACTTCTCCAAACACGAGCGCAATTAGATATTTTTCTGCTACAAAATTAGACTAGACAAGCGGTGATCTCCGATCTCTCTACTGTTTGCGATCCTTACCCTTCTACTACCATTCAGCTAATGATCTTGACAGGACGAATGAAGAAAGAAACGCAACACTGGGGGGATAAGATTTCTGGCTGTAAGCTATTGCGCAAGGTGTCTGTACCCAGTACCTAACGACAAGCCCACAATCAACGACCCATTCCCCCGCCCCAACTACAACCAAATCGGGACACCGATCTGATTCGATGTTTGATTTCGTCTTAACACTGCGAGCAAATCGAGGAAAGATTTGCATATTCAATCGACACACAAACATCCAGCTGAGCTTTTTCGTGCTGCTGCTGGAGGTGATCTCTTGTTCTTTGTTGACTTGATTGCTTGCCTGCTTGCCTGACATGACCTGACGTGCAGAAGGGAAAGGTTAGCCAAGTGGGAGGGGATGGGTTTCTACAACAGTTTCTCCGCCAGCTGCAGGACAGGAAAACTTGACGCCAGATTTCCTCATCTGATACCCACACGAACGTGTGTGTCTCCATCGATGTGGTGTGCGAATGCGCATTCGGGCATTTCCATTTTCATCGAAAAGTGTATAAATAATCCCTCGCTCAACGAGATCCCTGTGCGCGTTCGTTTACAGTCATTGCATCACTCGTCTATCACTTTACTTCCAATTTCTGGTCGCCAGTTTTCCTTTTTTTCCCTCTTCGCTCTATTGCACCGGCTTTCATCTACATCACTAAAGAGTCTTAATGCGTCACGCTCAATATATCACCAGAGATTCAAAATAATCAAATAGGCGCACAGTGCCTGATAGATACCGGGGACACACACCTGATGCTAAATTTATCTAAATCTTCGCCTAATAAGCAACCTTACAACTGCATTCGCACATTAAGCATTGTGCGATAATTTTGGTTCGTTATTTAACCAAAACGCACCCAGTGTGTGTGCGTTTGTTAATTTATGACTTCATCGGCATATGGATGATACATTCCGCAGCGGCTTACGGTGGACACAGAAATATAGTTCACCATCGTCCATCGGCTGGGTGTTAAAAATAATGTTCGGTAACGTGGTGATTAATGTCAACTGTCTGACGCAAAAAAAACGAAGCCCGGCATGATGTTTTTGTCTAATTTGATTTCCATGTGACGCCATTAGCTACCTAAGCGACATGACATATGACACGGTTTAGCGACACGGCCTAGTGACCTGTGGTCATCGGGTTCTCGCTCTCTCTCTGTCTAGTTGTAGGGCGGATGTGCCTCATTTAACCTAAACAACCCGTGAGAACAACTCAGCCCAGGAAGGTTGTTTAGGCATGTTTTAATCTCTTGACACACTTGTACGGCTGCTTTCGGCGTTATAAGTGCGATTTGTATGAAACCATACTTTAGACACTTGTCCGCGTCCGCAGTTGGGTGGTGACCATCGCGTGCACTTTCACTGGTTGGCAAAATCGTCTGGTACCGGAACTGGATCAAGTTCATTCAATTAGTAGTGAACTACCGGCCGCGGACATCGAACCCGGACTACCTTCTGTTGTGGCACAAAGCACGCGCCATCTTGCTTACCGATTCCGATCACGTTCTGATCGTTTTGCCACCATTTTCACCACCCAAAACGGCCAAACTGTCCGTACAAATCGGGTACGTGAGCGAGGGTGCTAATGGAATGACTTTCACGAGTAGCTAGGTGGTCTCATTGCGCACTACACGAGATCTCTTTGTCCTGTAAAACTACCAACAGATGTCCACTGTGAAGAGCTTCCCCAGCGTAACGCCTAATAAAATCAAAGTACTCACGATCGACGCGAATTTCAGGTGGAAGACCACCAATAAGCAAGATACACATTATCCACTCTAATCGCACGAGTATTTAAGCCTTGTACTACCATTTCCTAACTCTATCTTTTTGTTTTCCACACGGACTCTCTGTCTTACGCTTTGTCTTACAAGGTTAGTTAACTGCTCTAGCTCGTTAGCATTTTTTCATTGCTTGCTTGCTTGCTTGCTGTTGCTTTCGTGCATCGATCGATCGCTTTGCCGAGCCGTGGCGTTTTGTTTTGTGTTTTTCCGCGGATTGCGGAAACTAGATGCACAAAATGGTTTTGCAAAATTGATGTGGGAGCTCTGCCGTGTACGCGTACCACGGTAAGGTAAAACAATTTCACATACTAAAAGTCAAAGGTTCAAGTACCCTAGCTATGGTGCCTATCTAGCTGCCTGGCGAGTGAGGAAGTTTACGTGATTTTTCGGTTATTTCTCCCCTACTACGCAGTACATGGTGCTTTGGTGAGGTGAATTTAGACGAGCGTCTTCCAACGTATGCACTTCATCGTTCGTGGCCTCCTATTTTCAACCACCTGGTCCCAGTTTTCTTTGCATTGCTCACACACTCCCGTCTGAAAGGAAACTGAAAGGAGAGGAAATAGTCGAGTTCCTACTGATCTCGTTCAGGTCCGCCACCTTCACTTGGCTGATAGTGAGGCCAGCAGCACTCGAAGAAGAAGCAATATAGCTACGGATCATGCTATCAGCTTCCAATTCCTCTCCGTCAACATGTTTTACCCTCCCCCCATCTACTCTCCTACCTCACCCATCCAATGCAGGGCAATTCATCAAAACCCACCTTCTACTCTACTCTACTTCCACAGCCTCTAGACGTGCTCCGACACACAGCTGCCAAGCGTGGAGCTATACGCCATGATGGATAAGCAGTGCATCAGGCCAGGGCCGGGATGAATCTCTTCCCCCTACTTATCTTCTCTCTCTCTAGAGCTGTCTGGCACCACGCAAATAAGTAATTAAATAGGACGGGGCGGCGAACGTTCAATCAAGACATTCCTAACTAGACCAGATAGATACACAACCACTCCAACGAACGCTTCCTTACGCTCAAAGCTCCAAGGCCGGATGTAGCAGAAGCGAAAAAACATTAAAACGCTCCACGAATTGTGCGATTTTGAAGCAGATTTGTATTTTGTGCAAAGCTCACAGGTCCCCGTTGCCATTACATTAAACCACTTTCTTAGAGGTGAAATGGAAGATGCACTAACACGCCCATGCGTGTGTGTGTCGAGGCATAGGTTTCGAAGGTGAAAACATGCGCTTAACCGAACCGTGACCAGCATCACGATGACCGGTGCGCATTTTTAGCAATTCCATTTAGCAAAACTGTTCCAAAGCTAAACATGCCGATGGTTATCATCGTTGCATTAGTTACCCTTTTTTTTACTAGGTTAAGTATCGACCACCATTAAAACAAACCCTGTTTTCACTACTTCGGGTACAAACAAAAGCATCCTAAACTGGTACGCTTTGTACGTATGAATGTTTTCATCCATATCTTAAGGACCCACACACCATAAATAAAGATTGTGATGATAATTCACCTCAAAACGGTTGCCTTTGTGAATGAACTTGAGCTCGCGGTAACACTCTCGTCTAAAACTCTCTTCTATTTGTTTGTCTTTCGGTAGAGAAAACAGTTCAATAGAGTAAAATGAGATTAAATAATCAAAGCTCCAAAAAGCGTAGGATCTCTCAGAGTTAGAATTAAGTAAACCCTTCATGCTGTGCAGTGTTTTCGATGAAAGCACCTGTCGGGGTCCATCAAACACTAAGAAATCGCGTTTGCATCACCGACAAGTTGCACAAGAGTTCAAGTATGCTTCCAAAGTACCAGAAACAACCTTGATACCGACGGTCTACAGGAGACGCTGTTCTTCATGATTAACCTCAGAACTTCGTCTAGACGTCTTCAATCCCTGTTCTCGCCTCAATAAACAACATATGAGACGCTTTATCGCACTAAGTACTTCCGCGTGCATCATTGGATGATGCGTCCACCGTCCTCTATATCATCATTACTCGCATCTCATACCTCATTAAGACCCCATTTAATTGCAATTCCTTCCAGGACAGCATTCCGTTAGGCACACACGTTTCTCCGATGTGGTGTTTACATTCAACGGCCTGATTGATGGTTTGATGAGGTACTGCCAACACACGTTAACGGTACACCACTCCTCCAGTGATGTACATTACTCAACTGATCTTGCTAAACGGCTAAGCAGTCTCTATTTGCCTATGGATCGTGTTTTTTTTTCCAGTGTGCAATAGCACCTATCAGGTACGTGTGGTACGTGTGCATCACAAATCATACATCAGTAACGTGTTAGGACGCGCACAAAAGAGACTCCCTTCAAGAATTTTTGTAACTCGTCCGAAAACCCCGTTACTTTGGGCGAGGTCTGTAATACCGACCATCCGAAAAAAAGCAAGAACTCTCCAGTCGTGACTTGGTGCTAATTTGAATACTGGGAAGGTGTAAAAGTAACAGCCACCTCTGCGCGGCTTCTACTCACCCTCTCTTATTAGCACGCAGCTATCCCCTTCGTCACGATCAACGGGGCTCGCTGTTTATGCTCAATTTACAACCAAACTGATCGTGTCAAATTCTAACCACCGCTATAACGTCATGATTACAATAACAAACCCGGATATGTATCTTCAAAGTACAAGAAACTTTTCAAAATCAGACTTCCAGATCTCGATCGATGTATATTCTTCCGTTCCACCTTCCCGAGGCATCACATCCAATGTTCAAGAAGGTGGTTCGTAATAATGTTCTCCACTGAGCCGAAGAATGAACACTTCCACCAAATTAAGCAACATGCAGCACGATTCGGATCGTGCCTCGAGAGGAAGAAGAGTGTTTTCAATTTTTCACGCTCGTTGCATACGTAATATATCTTGCCCACCCGTGAAAGCTTCAAGCCATTTACACGCACACACACACACACATCATTCGAGCTCAAGGCCATTTGAGGAGGTAAATCGAATCCGATTATGCAGCACTGTGTGATGGGACTGTTTCAGTTCGTGCTGATGTCCGATTTTGTGGTCCAATTCCGTGACCGCCACCAATTTGTCTTGGTTCTGCTGCCGGAGTGTCGGAGAGCACCTGCAGTTCTTTTCCCTTAAAAAATGTCATGTCTGATTGCTTCCTGTTTTTGTGTTTCTTCCCGAGACTCCCAAGGTTTCCTCTCACGAAGCTGGAATGGATGAGTCACGAGCAATTCTGGCTTGAAAAGTACACACACCGATAGGCTCGATTGATCGCTTCTAAGTACGATGAAGATCACCGATAAACACGGGCACGTACAGCACACACCCCACGTGATTCATCCATCGAAGCCACGCATCAGACGACATGGAAGATTTCTCGTAGGCTTCAACAGTTTCAGGAATGTGCACACAGCCCCTTCATCCGCACAACAGGTTTCGTTGGAGATCTCGTGCTCTGTTCGTTTGGTTTTATTCTGTTTCAGGTTGTGCTTATCCACCGCAAATGGAACCGATCTTCACCGCAACACACACCAGAACAAGACGACACACTTCTTCGAGTGCTTCGGGGGGTTTGTTTTTTGCAATCTCTCACACACTTGTTACAAGTGCGAATTGGAAGACACAATATATACCCGGAGCAAGAAGTCAGTGACAGGTATGACTCATGCGAAAGTGAGTCACTTTTGGAAGCGCAAGTTGTGAGCGAGAGGCTGTGGCATTCATCTGACGAAACGAAAGATCTGCGGTAGTCAAGAGTTTCCGCTTCGATAGCCTTCGAACAGAACGCACACGTTAATGATGGTGATTTGCTCAAGCAGCTTCTCGCACAGAAAACGAGCTTTGCAGAGCAAACAAAAACAAATTGACGAACTGTTCACTTGTATGCATAAAACACTAGTGTACACACAATCGTCATCTAGCGTAGATGTCTTCAGAAACGACCTCCAAATCTGGAAGGGAATTCTCTCCTGAAAAACTTCATAATCTTCGTCTATTTCTCCAGAATTTCTCAAGAACCCATTCTCTACTCGTACGCAGCACAACATACTTAATGAAGTCATAAAATTTATACTAGTTACGCGATAAAAAGGCGATTGTTTGTAAATAAAAACAACAGCCACGCACGCACGTCTTCCAAACGTCACGTCAACATCCACACCGTCACGTTCTACTCACGTTTTCATTCTGTGCAATAGAAACATAAGCATGTTTCGTTCTGTTTTTTTTTTTTGGTATACGCCACACGAATCATAAATCAATGAAAAACAACTTTCTCACAACCATTTCCCGCGATTGTTCTAAGTCGGAACAGCCACACACCAATTGAAAATTGAAGCACCCCTTCACGACTCAAGCAAAAAGGGCATTGACATCGTACACATGGGACTGTGGATGACGGGACTGGTTAAAAAATTAAAAAGAAACGACGTCAAGTCTACTACTACTCCTTCACGGGTAGAACATTATTTCGGTCCCCTTTTTCTGTTTTGCCCCGTTCCAGTGGCTGACTTCCTGTCGATCACTTTTTTGTTTAATGATAATTTTATGAAAATGTAATTCAACGAACAGAGGAAAAACCTCACCAGCCGCAGTACAGTGTGCTGTGGTATTAAATTTCTTTGCAGCGCTGAAGTGGTGCATTCCCGGGGACTCTTTCCTCGCTATTCTGGGTTTGTTTTTTTCGGGAGGTAGACATGCTGTCGGTGTTACCGAAAGGGGGAGCTGTCTCCACTGAGGGAATTTTCATGAACGGCAAACGCCATCCCTCCTACACAACGCACAACACAGTGCACAACAGTGTGTTCTGAAGTTTGAACACAAGAAGCAAGTCTTCGCATTAAGTCCGTTGCGCTCGAGTGCACCTGCTAATAGTCCGAGAGCTTCTACAGCACCAGATCGCTGATTCGGTCTCGTTCTAGAGATAGAGACCTCCCCATTCTACACATTGCTCATCAGTGTGGAACCATTTTCTTCCGTACCGAATCCGCCGTTCTTGTTCCGTTTCACCATTTCCAAACCATTTCCAAGAAGTCTACGACCATAAGACATGCTCGTGCTCGGCCCCTGTTGCGTGATCTTCTCACGTGATCACACGAGATTGAGTTTTCCAACTTTAAAATGTTTCAACTTTACCGGCCGTAAAGTGTGTGCATTTGCTCGGTTTCAACAGTACAGCGCTCCCAGACGAATCTCGCGTTCGCGTGCGTTTAAAATCAATGCCCGAAGCAAAATTGCCAATAATAATCGATAATAAATGTGCCCCAGAGACGGGTGCAGCTGATGCTGCTGTGGAGGTTTTTGGTTTCTTTTGAGCTTACAGTTTTGCAAAAAGGAAAATTGACACAGTGCAAACAGCTTTTTACGCTTTGAAACGAGCATTTAAAAAGCGAACAGTACATAAATAATGATAAATATTTATTAATTAGAAAATGAAAAGTTATCTGCTTTTTAAAATTGTTTAAAGATTGATATTAACCAATGCACAATAATAGTATTTAGGTGGTGCGTCAAACAACACGATGAACAACCTATTCGACTTTTAACATTTCGAGGTATACTTCAAACAAAACCTAATTAAAGGTCCTCCTTATCCCAACATCAATAACCAATTGATAAGTTCATCCGTAATATGAAACGCAATTCCCACCGCAAGCATTATAAATAAACACCTTTTTCTGTTGTTTACATCCATGCAACAAGATCGGTTTCTCAACCACAATGCGCAAATGTTACGGAATGTGCGCTTGTTTGAAGAAGATCAAAATGCATCGTCGTCTAGTCCGTCCGTCCTGTGTGCACAGAATGCGGCCGGAAGCTGCTGCTGCTGCTGCTGCTACTGACGACGAATGATGGTCAAGTTTATTTATTTTCTCTGTGCACATTTCCCAGGCTACTTCCATTCACCGACGGACAAAAAGGCGCTTTGCTCAGCGCGTCTTCATTCGCTGGAAATAAACAAACCAGCTGCTTGGTAAGACGTTTTTTCTCATCACTCTCACCGTGGACGACGGGAGAGGGTTTAGTTAAAATAAAATTAGGTCAAAAATGTCGAACGCGTTCGCAACCCCGCTCCGTATCGACTGATGAACCGATCCACAACAACTGGTGCGTGTGTGTGTGCGTCTGCATTGAATCGAGCGGAAGAAACCGATCGGAAATTAAACCTCATTTCCGGTACCTTCGAAATGTACGCCGATCGTTCAACCGCAAGACCCACAACAACAGGTAAGCGTAGTTACAATTTTATTCGCATTAATATAACGCATCGTGGTGGGATGAAAATTACGCAAAAATTCTCTTTTATGTTCCCGTTAAAACATTTGCGAAGGACATGCGAAGCTTTTCTGTCCGGTCTCGCTTCATTGTGGTCTTTGTGGACGGAGAGTGTCATAAAATAGAAAACATTGTGCGCGTCTACCATCCGTGTACACCTCTCCGAAGCACCGGATGCATCCATAACGCTTGTCTGAGTGCGTGTGCCGTGCGCGACTGTTGTTCAATCACTGTTTTATGTGCATGTTTATGTCTGGAAGCAATATATCCGACTGTCGTAAAGCGACAGGGGGTTTAGCGGTTTAGCGTTCTATGACCAGCAATCAGCTTGCAGCGAGGAAATGTGCTTCGCTTGGCCAGTCACCAACCGGCCGGCGAATCGTTAGACGGTAAAAGGAATGGAAAATAGCAAATTATCGATGTATCCATTTTCCCTTTTTGCCGTATCCGAAAGAAGTTGTCGCGAAATCAGTGCTTGCATTAACCATTCACAACCATTGGTGCAAAAGCGCAATGAAGACCGGCACCACCATACTAACACAATTAAACCACCGGTCCACCCGGTCCCGACATTCTCTTCTTCAGCTCGTGTGCGCTTGGACAAATCAATTTGTACCAGACAGCGAGCGAAACTTCATCAAAATCGTTTGAAAATTAAAAACCAGCCTACCCCATCGCGTATAAATCAACAACAAAACTTTACGTTAAATCGATTCGCTTCCGAAAGCTTCCGTAGCGGATCGGTATGGACACCCACCCACCAGCAGCCAGCACACGATGAGGATGGCAACCTTTCCTACTGTTTATGGTGTGTGCCAACCGCCACAAAATAAAGAAAGTGTTCCACAGATCGATCGAACTAAAGCAGTAACAAAAAAAAAAAGAAACTAGTTTCAGCACTTTCCGCTGCCATTTGCCATCATCAGTGTGTCATGTCAGTTTGGCACATTTTTCCAACCCCATCTCAAACCGCGAGAAGATGAACCGTTTGCCGGGAAAAACAACTTTCCCATTCGAAAGCATTGCGAAGTTCATTCCGGATTTTGGACAGAGTTGATGTGCCGCGATTGACATCTATTCGATTGCCTTCCTTAATTAACGTATTACAAAACGCTTCTTTTTAACGCATATGTCCCATTAGTGCAAAACTATTATCCGTCAAGGATACGGCGAACAACTCAACAATAGTCCAAACAGAGCTGTTTTTCTGCTGCTGAACAATCTGGTTCGTAAATTACTCCATCATGACGCAGGCATTTTTCAATGGACGCCAATCTGACCCCGTTTCAAATTGGACCGTGGTTGAAGTATTGGAAGTGGTCAACCAATAATGGGGCCCTGCTATCCCTGTTCCATAACTGGACTAAAATCTCGTCCGAAGCGTGTCTGATGCAGGATTCTATGCGTAATTGAAGTCACGTTTATTCCGAATCTTCTCATCTAAAACGATAAGCACTAGACATTGAGAACAATTTGGCCAAAAAAAACTTACCATTTCTCGTCGCAGAATAGCTAGCTGCGTATCCAACGTAGACGTTGACGCCGGACCCGATCCCGGAGGTTGTGGAGATGCCTTCCGGCCCCCACTGCTCCCACCCGACAGCGTACTGCTAACAGGCGAATGTCCCCGCTGCTGACTGTCGAGCGATCCCAAACCGTCCCCATGCATCAGACCCGGTCCGATCGGAATGAAAGGATTCGTGTGATGGTGGTTCAGAATGCCGGCAGCAGGTGACTGGGAGGACGGTGGCAGACTGGACGGGTGCGGTGACGTCCCGTGGAAGGACTGCGGTTGCATTTGATGGTGATGATGGGCGGACTGTATCGTCGTCGGCTGTTGCTGCTGATGATGCGTTGGAGGATAGTGTGGATTGTGCTGTTGGGCTGGGTGTTGATGGTGGTGGTGCTGATGGTGCGACTGGAACTGAATGCCGGCGAGATCGAAGCCACTGAGGCTTTTGGGCAGCGGTGGTAATCCGGGGAGTGACATAATGATGCTGCAATGAAGAAGGAAGAGACGCATTATTAGTGTTTGAAGTTCAAGATTTTCTTGAGAAAATAAATTAACGAATATTTGACAATGAACTTTTAATAATTGCTGAAATTCAGCCGCTTTATCTGATCCATCAACGGAAAGGTATCATGGCACTTCATTAGCATTCCTTGTTCCTCCAATTCCAATCTCGGACGGGTTCCCAAACATTACTCACAACGCAGATACCAACAGCTTCTCTAGGTCAAGTTCTTCCCGCACCCCGGAACATTCATCAAATGTGCCAAAATTACTAGTTTTCATTTGTAATCGACCTTAAATTAAATGTGTCAAAATTCAACCCCAGATACCCAACAATAGCCGCCATGCGATCCAGTTTGGCGTGCCACTTCCACCGAACTAACCTCAAAACTCGTCCCAACCGAAACGTTCTCAACCGCGGAGGAATCCGCACAGACGACAAAAAAAAACGCAATTTCCCTCCGCAGACCAGGTCACTTACATTCCATTAAGCCTAAGGTTTTCCTCCATTGAACTTCGAAACTTGCTGCTGTCACTGCGCGAACCTTCCAATTCCAAATGCTTCGACGAATTTCATGCGCTGCGAACAAACAAAGAGACCATCATCCCGCCACCAATTACTCGGTGCGACCTAGAAAAGATCCTCCCTATTTGCCATCGCCCCCGTTGCTCTCGGTGCTTTCTTCTCGCGTGTGTCATTTCCCGAGGACCCGAGCAGATGACACCGTGCTTGGTGGTGATGATCGTAAAAAAGGCCCACGCTTCAGCCGACCACATAATAGACCACACGAAACGACCGACCTCACCACGCAGAGGACGGAGGGCAATCCGACCCACAAAGCAATCGAAATGCCACCGAGAAAAGGCCCACCCGTTTCCGGAGAGCTGATGTTTCGTAGGCTCAGAGTCGTAAGAAAAACATGATTGGGAAAAGATGAGCTCGCGAGCGCGATTTGCCCTGCAATTCATTTCCATGGATTCTCGTCGTTGAAGCCCGCAAAACCTTTCTCCTGCCTTTCGATTCCAACCTACTTTGGGTGGCTCGTTCTGCCATATTATTACATCATTTCCATGGTGCGGAGGACCACGATACGATTGTTTTCCTGCTGCCCTCGAAACTTCGACATCTTAACGACCGTTTGCTTCGGATCCATAACGACGACGACTACCAGGTGTTGAAACATTTGCCGATAGACAGTGCGTACCGGGGACCGTTCCACGCTATGGACACCTCGATCTCTTGATCTTGCTAATCTCGCCAACGATTTACAGCTTCCCGTGCTACTGTCCGAACGGCGTTAAGTAAACGACGAAAACCAGGACCATTTACGTCCTCTGATCTCGATCACCGAAATCTAGATTGCAATACCAACCCCCCCCCCCACAAATATGCGAAATCAATTAGCTTCAGCCCGGTGCTGGAAGCGGGAGCCGTGTGAACATCGACGATCGATTCGATCGCCAAAAATAAGCGCAACTAACGCGCCGATCGTAGTCTCTAAAAGCGTGCCTGCCGATTAGGTTCGGTGTGGCGTTGGCCGGCTAAACTGTCGTACATGCCTGCGGGCAATGTTTTGGGGGCGAATTGGACGACTTCACCCGATTCGATACAGATTCCTTCTGTACTCCTTTCCCTCGGCAGGTGGCGTTTGGTGGTTGCGTTTGACGGTGACGCCAAGACCTGTATCGAAAGGGTTTGTCGAGATGGCGACGATTACGCTGTTGACACTGGACAAATTGTCTTATGCAAACTAGGTCCCCCCTCCCCGCATTTGGTCAGTGATCACTGCGCACTTCATCGCACGGTGTGGCGACGGTCCGTGCGCTAATGGGACCGATATTAGCACATTATGATCCAACCGACTGCACTGGGCCAATATGTGCGTCCAATCAGCCAGCTCCTCGGCACGATATATTCCCCGGGATGCGTGCCGACTTCATGCGGCGTGGATGTGCAAGTGAAACCCGACCCAACATACACACACGATCGATTGATCGTGCCTGCGTTAAGCGGTCCAATTTTTCATCCTGTTTGCTCTAATCGTGCACCACGCAACCAGCCAAGCCAACCTATCTATTACTCTACGATCACCGGCTTTATCTAGACTTTTCGGGACGAGCGTTCCATCGGCGGCAGCCGCCTTTGCTAATCGAAACGCACCAATTTCCGGGTCATTATCGCTAATCGCTCAGTCAAAGCGGCAGTCAACGAGAGAGAGAGAGTAAAACCACCAGCACTGCAGCAGCACCCATTTTCGTCGGCGTACTAGACACACACGCAACGAAAAAAGCGACTCAAAGAGGCAGTTTAGGGTAAATTTATTATTTTCACCCAACTACTAACCATCCGACCGATATAACGAAGCAGACAGACCACTGCTTCGCCCCCATACAGGAGCTATAATAGGGTCGGTAGGCTTTAATAAACTGCTTGAAAAAAAAACACACAAACATCACCAACGCACGCAAAGCGCAGGAACGCTTGAAGTCTGCTAAATTAGACTTCATTTTAAGAAGCAGTAGTTGCGTTATGCAAACGATTAGCAAACAGACTCGGGCTAGCTAGCCAATAAGCACACAGAGGTAGCTTCAAGTGTTGGCAAGATGCGTTGACTCTGCCGTGAGAAGTCTGGGAGAGACTATTATGCAAACGATAGTCGATAATCGGCCCTCAGGAAACTTCACTTTGGAAGCGATTGGAGGTGATGATCTAATTAAACGCTAGATATTGAGGATGCGCAAACATTTTATGCAAATATAAACAGATTTGGGGGGGTCTTTCTGGACATCTCGTTTGATAACTAATATCTAACCGTTCTAGAACTCAACTCTAGCTTATAAACTTCCCGGCTAACCCAATTCCAATATGCATGTCTCGTCCCACGAGAACACTCCAATTTCCCATGTCTTTCGCTCGCGATTCTTATCTTATCCACCACGAAAAGCGTCACACACAGGCAGGAACGCAGATTAACGGATTCGTGGTTCGGGAAGATGATCAAATTTCCATACCGCTTCCGGTTGCTGCTGGCAGTGGTGTGCCTGCCATCCGCAAGTCACAGTAACGGTTCACCCCAAAACCGGTGCACACACACCGGTGGTCTTAATGTCTGATCTCTAATCTTCCAACGTCGGGTGCGAGAAGAAGTGATCTTGATCAACTTTTGCTACTAAGGGTGGGACCCGTCCGTTTCAAGATATCTGATCTGGATATTTCTGCAAGACATTGAGATGTTTACGCCGTTACTTTTGTCCCATGCTGTAGCATCTAAATTGATAAAACCGGACCGTAAAGGATACAAAGTTTAAGAACTCCTTGTAACGAGCCGGATGTCCGGACGAATATGGTTGAGCGGGTTCGATCTGAAGTAAAGCTAGCCCCCAAAACAAAACCGGTGTCCGAATATATTTTTCTCTTGCCCTCTCTCTCTCTCTCTCTTTTTCTTCCTCGAATCTAGGTCAACGATGTTCGGACTCTTCGGCAGTCATAGCGTGCGTGAACGTGTTTCATTTCCTGTGCCTTTTTTTGCGTAAATTAACACCACCACAAAATTGAACAGCTCCAGAACGCCATCATCCGTCCTTCCTGAGCGACGTGCCGAAGCGGACATCAGGGTACCCCGGATGTGACGTTCGGGAGGGGCCCATTTCGACATCGTGTTCATCTTCTCGCATGAAATTGGATCAATGCGATAAATGGGCGAGTTTTGCGGAATGTTAATGCTTGAACGATGGCACCGATGTTTTGGGAGCAGAGATCTATTACGCCATCGTCTACAGCACGGTAGAAAGAAAACATCTCGCCAGATGGCTGCTGATGATTATCCATAAATCACCCAACATTACAACAGAACACCTGGGAGGGATTTGGAGACTGTGGAGAAGCAAAACAAAAATTGGAGAATACCTTCATCGGTCTTTTTTGGGTAATTTTTATGCCTTAGGACGGACTATCCTCATCAAGCCCGAATTACTGGACCTAAATCTTCCGACCATTCAGTTCCAGGTTTGGGCAATTTCAGAAGAATTTGCAAGATTGAACGATAGCTGCGATACGATCAATGGCAAACGAAAATTTTCTTCTATTTGATTAACATTCCTGTCGAGCAACGACGCTAACTTCATGTCCGACATTCCGAATTCCACGCTCAAGGGTATGCGACTGGGAGGGAAAACAAGCGCTCGTTAGCGACCTGCAAGATCTTGGTGGCGCACACAACAAGAACCGGGGACCTATTGGAACAAGTGTGCGCCCACAAATGGCACCTCACAGTTACATTTGCATTTAGCGCACGGCAGGGTAGTGTGCATGTGCATTATGCAACGACGGCGGCGCACATAACCGTCGCACCGTGCGATGCACGCTCGGTGAGAACTGGGTTGAATGACAGGGACACAGTTCGTATACATCCGGGGTACCGGTGGTGGTGGTAACACTATAATGAACACGGCCCGGGCGCGCTCTAAACCGTGATCACCGGTGACCATCTTATGGGTTGAAGTCGTTGTTCAGACTTTCTTTTCCAAACTACCCCAACGAAACGAGCACTTGGGAGATCTTCCTGCCGGGACCGGGGTTCTTTCTAACGGAACGGTGCACAATGCACAAGATGAACATCACCGCTACGGCATCATTACCGTGTGCCATTTCCGGTGCAGTATGCTCCACCGTGTAACGGTCAGATGCGCCAACACGGTACGGGAGGGTAGCACGATCTCATGTTGTACGCTGTTGGAGAAGTGATGTTGCGCGCGCCTGCCAGAATCGGTGTACGGGGATTTGTCGCTTTGTCACGTTCTATCTCCCCGAGGGTTGTCCCCCACCTAGAGACCCCCTAGAGTACGACGAAGTTTGGAGAAGACCTTGCAACAATCCTCTGCATGGTTGGCAATCGAACGATCGCGGTTCAATGTCATCATCATCCACAAGGTACCTCTGTTCGTTCGCTCCATTGTACAGGGTACACAACACAATCGATCGAGTCGCACACACAATTAGCCACCGCAGGGTGCAGAAGCGGAGGGACCATTGTTGGTCGGTACAATCTGCCGGAGCGTCACCATCCACGACACAAAACAGCACAATCATGACCGTCCAAGAGTGTGTGTGTGTGTGCACGAGTAGGGAAAATTAATGGCGGCGGAAATAACCGTCACTGTGTGGGTCTCTCTCTCTCGGACTATCTGTCCCTCTCCCCCGTGCATATCCGACACGCATTTCACTCCCCAGCATTCTTGCCCAACTTCCATTTCGCGGAGGTCAAGCAAAGTAATCTAGGCCCTTCCGAACCCAGGTCTCCTGGACTCCTCCAATTTGGCTCCAACGATCTGCACCATTGACAGATGCATACATATAAAATAAATACATTCACTCGTGCTTGTACTCTTGTCCGGCGCATGTTCGTTCTGATCAAATGACCGCGACACACACACACACACGAGGGCGCAAAAGACAGCAAGGTTGTAATTTATGAGCCCAAAAAAGGTGTTCACTGCGATCGACATCCAACAGAAAAAAAACGCGTCCTGCTGCAACATGGGCGCAACGTGGGCAACGACAACAAAACACCAGGCCGGCCCCCGTCATGTATGTGTATGCATCATGTGGAGTTGTGCAGCTTTTTTTCAAAGGGTCACACAACACCATCGAAAAGGGAAAATCGATGCTCCACTTACGATCCGTGAACTGGTTGGACATGCAGCTTTTTGTGGTTGTTGTTTTGTGTCTCAAGTATCAGAACTGATATTCGCGACGGGCTGGCGATAACTTTCCATTCTTTTGCCATTCATGGGTGGAATAAAATGTTGCAAACACGTTGAGAGATCTGTTCAGGCGTATCTTGGTGCATTGGAATTGCACTGCTTCAGGTATGTTGGAGGTTTTGGAGAGTGATTCTGATGCCGAAAGACTCAGCATTTATGACAAACGAGTCTCATAGAGTGACCCATAAAATGTAAAGTTTATGGTAATTATAAAATCTGCAAACTGCTTTACGTTCCTAAAGTACTGGCAGTACTATCAACCATTCGTAGAAAGCGTCTTGAAGAAACCTTGTAGAAGCAACCAACTCCCAACCATACAGTTGTGTGAATATTTTTATTGCAAAGTCTATGTGCCCATAAAACTTATCTCAAGTAGCTCCACAATCAAGAGTACCCTTTTCCTGTGTATTCTATCGTCGAACCTAGCGAGAACGAACGAAAATCACAACACCCCTATCACTGCCGTAAACGACCCGATAAGCAACAACAAACAGATACCCCGACCCAACCGGGCCGTGTATCAGCCTCGAAACATCCTTTCCAAATACTCGGCGTCTAGTTTTGTTTGAACACACAACAACACACCCGATAAGCCACCAAACAAGGGCTCCATCATCTCACCCACCGGCGGGGGCTAGGTCACGTTCCGCAGCTTATCACACCCAAAACCCTGCGGGACCTTGACTCACCGTTCCTCTGCATCTTCCTTCACGCTGTCCCACGAGTCGCCTACCCCGGACGACGCATCGTCCAGCTTTTCCTCGTCCTCCATGCCCGAATCTTCCAGGCTGATTTGACAGCTGGACAGCACCACCTGCTTCCCATTGTCGCCCACCTCGATCCAGTCGGCGGTACGTATCTTCGGCAGTCTTGTGGCGGTTCCGTTCGGTGTCGTTTCCGTCTCACTGCCGGACGAGCGCCGTTCGGAAGGAACTCGCTGCCGGCGGTTAATCTTCGCCAGATCGACCGCCACCACTGTTGGTTCGTCATGTTGCACGCCCTTTTCCTGTTGTAGCTGCGTCGCCTTTTGGCGATCCTGGTGATCTTGATCCTTCTGCTGCTTCTGACGCATGGCAGTTAGTTCGGATATTAGCAGCTCGTGAAAGGCGATCTTCTTCTCGCTTAGCTTCGAATCGAGTGTGGCCGGATCGAGAGTTGTGGTTGATTGAGATTTCGTAACGCTTGCTCCAGTAACCGTTCCCGCCGTCCGATTATCACTCGACGGCAGCACATGCTCACCACCTTCCGGTTCGGGACGATGGTACAGTGGTGTAGCGGCACCAGCTGCCTTGATTGGCACACGGATCGAGTTCGATCGTATCACACTGTTTGCGATCGTCGCAATGTTCGGCTTGCTGCCACTCCTTACCACCGTACTGCTCTGGTTCGAGCCGATAATGATCTCCGTAAAGTGACTACTCTTGGCGCTGCTTTCGAGATTCTTCGCATTGTTCTCGCGCTCCAGTGTGCTGCCGGCGGATGCGCAAGAACCGGAACTATCGCCACGTTCCGTTCCGCTGTCACACTCGCTCAGTGACTTCCCACGTCCATTATTCTCGGTGGTACTCTCCAAGGATAGGGCGGCACCGCTCATCAGGCTGATGCTGCTCCCGTGCGTACCACCGTTGATGATGATCACCTCGGACGAGTCCGGACATCCTTCGCTCGAGTGTGAATCACCATTACGCGCACGCCTTCGAGCCACCGGGGCTGCCACCAGCACGCCTAGAGAGTCTTTTTGCAGTTTGGATGTCTTTTGATCTGCCACCGGTTTCTGGAGCGTAGCTACCGGTGAGGTAGACACCGAGCTAGACCCCGAACTACTCGGACTAGTGCTGTTAATCTCCACTATGCTACAGGTGGACCGATACATCACACCGCCGGTGGTTGGTGTTAGCAGTTTTCGCTCCATAGCTTTCGGACTCTGGCCGGGACTGTCGTGATAGATCGCGTTACGTTTCGCGCTTGGGTTCGGCGATCCTTGCAGCTGCTCTGGGACAGACCCTCCAAAGGTGGACAGATTGGAGCGATGTCTTGCCTGCGGTGGATCAAAATCCGGCGACTTGTACACTACGGTACGTCCTGGATGGGGTGGCTTCAGGGTCGCCATACCGACCATCCCGCTCCCATTGCAACCCCGTGGTCCCCCGTTCGGGGAGGGAGAGTTCTCACGCTGTTTTGCAAGGGCCGTTGCGACGGCAGCCGCACTAGGTCGCGGCGGTACCGGAGGACCCGGTTTCTTGCTTATCCCCAACATGTCTGCCTCGTAGCGCGGTTCGTTTGTTTTGGACACTCAAGCTTCTCAAGTAGATTTTTCTTTCGCTATTAGGAATTCTTAAATCACACAACACTCCACGATATGCGCAAAACGATCGTAAATCACACACGATCACATGATTCACTACCCTTGCACACAGCGCTGAACTTGGCTACGTGGCTTATGATGATGCAGTTACTACCTATTCACTAACGCACTCTGCACAAGGAGAAGAAAAATAGCTCGTTAACATTCATCACACCGCAATAAGCACACATTATCTCCCAATACCCCACTGCCCCTTCCTACTGGTGATGTATTCGTATCGTACCAGAACACGACGCGCACACTCAAACCGCCCCCCCCCTTTGTTAATCAACGCCACTTCACTGTCAATCGTCGTCTAACATTGATGCGCCGTTTTGCGTATATTCCGCTGACTAAGCTCATCGGACATTCCACCAGCTTCAGGGGGACACGTTTAAGCGAGTTAGAACTGCGGGACCCGCTATCAAATATCACCTCGGCTGGAACTCAACGTGACACACGCTTACACGCTGGCTTTGATTAGAACCTTCACACAAAGAGACATCAAGCTACCGCTCACTTTCAATCTCGACTTCGCCACGCGGGGACTCACGAGGGTCCCGCCGGTTTTTTCGGGGCCACTTCCACCGCGTGCTTGACATACATACACACAACCTGCACACATAAACTGCACTCGAAGGCGGCCTACTTTCCCGGCCACCCCAGAAGGGAGTGAAGTGAGAGAAAACTGAAAAACTAAAGTGGCAAAGGAGAACCCTACAACGTGCGGGTCACAACGTAACTACCGACGACGACCACGAGAAATCCCGCGAGAAAGCATTCAAAAGCTCACCACATCTGTACACTGCTTTTTACGATGCAGAGACATCTGCCAAACTTTGAAGGGTTTGCACTTTCAGATAATGGCGCACACACACACACACAAAACAAAACACCTGCCCCGCACACACAAGAGCTGCCGAGAAGACACTTCCAAAAAACGTCTGCTAGAACGTGTACGATAGCGTCATCGTGGTAGGTGCGTATACCAGTGACACACAAATCGCAACTACCCTCATTAAACACTATCTGTGTTGTCCCGTAAAAGGCAACGCGTAGATTGTACGGGTTTGTTGAGGTACGTGCGTCGAACTCTGGCGAAGTTTTGAGCAACACAGTACCGGTAGCGTACAAAAACTTCCTATCGCACAGCGCAGCTAGAAAACATCACACTTCCACCAAACTATTATTTTGTCATGCCGGTTTGGTTGTTTGAGCGCTTTTTTTGTTTTACTCTCCCCCTAACTGGCACTACTCCCGCACATCACCCACTTCAAACGATCGTGAAATCGTACAGAAGAAAAACACAACAATATCACATGCACTGTGCATAAACCCCACCGTATTTCGCTCTCTCTCGCTCTCTCCACACAACTACTGCACAAAACATGGAACCGAAAAAAAACAACAAGCACAACTGTTTGGCCCTTTCGACGACCTAGCGGACGGTTCTATCGCGATGCGTGCATGCAAACCCGACACGACCAACCACCCGTACACGGACAAAGCTAACCGCGAATTGACGGGCCGTTTCACCGACTCGCACCGACCAAACGCAACGGGGCCCAGCAGTGTTTGATGGTGGGTGTGCCTTGATGCGCACGATCACGCACACATGGAAAAAGCGAGCAGTGCGCTGTACGAGAGTTGAACGTTAATGCAGGGGTTTCCTTGGGCATAAAGAGACGGTAGACGATCAAAAATATTTAAGCGATATTTTGTAATATGTTGAATTTCATCAGAATTGATATGTATTTCTATTTTGATCGAGTATTTCCATTCCATTCGATTGTAATTCCAGTTCTTCCATATGATTTACGACACAAATGTCAAATCACATCCAAATAGAATGTAAACAAACTAAGTTTGAGTTGTTTGTTACTTCTTTTCTCAAACAATAATATAGTTTTAATAGATTAACTGCAGTAATATCGCATCACCAACCTTTATTTAATAGTTTCAATACATTTGGCATTTGGCAGGGGCGACCCGGTGGTAGATGTGACACCGGCGCCGGTATTCACACGGCAGGACCGGGGTTCAAGTCTCATCTGGGCCGTGCCCCCATAGTGAGGACTGACTGTCCAACTATGCGGTAACAATAAGTCTAGTAAGCCAGAAGTGGCAGGCATGACCTAAGAGATCATTAGGCCAAGAAAGAAGAAGAAGACGTTTGGCTCGCCCAATAAAAGATATACGATAAAGTGTTCTATGCGATTGCGGGATGATCGAGTGTCGAAAGTCCTATGAAAGGAATGCAAATACTCGACCAAAATGGAAATACACATTACGTGTGACGGAAATTGCCGTCCACATCGTAAAGTGACTAGATAAACGTCGATAATAAGGGAGAAATCTTAATACAGCGTTTAACAAAAACCTTGGTATTATTAAAGGTAATGAATCGGATGATGCGCAAGGCGTAGTTTTATTTTTATAAGGTCTGCTAGTACAGAATGAGATCTCAGTTAAAAAAAAAATCTTCGACAAGAGATAATTCCCCGACGCCGACGAGAGCTTCCCCAACACTTTTTGATGCTGTAACTAAATTCAATTTGTAAATTTAAATTTAACAAAAACGATTGTAGAAACATCGTCGGCAACTTGTACATTAAATAAGAAACTCTTTAAACAGTAGTCAATTATCATAGCTACAATTGTTCATGCTCAACAAAAGCAACTCTTCGCATGCAACTTTTTGAACACGAATAGGGACAGTCCAGTGGGCGAAGCGATAGCGCATCGGTAGGATCGAGGATCGAATCCCGTCCAGAACGGGCTCCCTTAGTGGGAACAGACTGAATGACAACTACGTAGTATCGATTAATCTAGTAAGCCATAAAATAATTCAGCAGACCAGGCAGAAGAAAAAAGAGACAAATAAAGTCCTACAACAGAAAGTCTCTATAAGCTAACCAACCAACCATATAAAAATTGGTTTTTTTTAAAGTTATTATTCTTCTTTGGCTCCTTAACTTCAAGAGGTGTTGCTCATTGGACCTAACCTATACATCAGACCTATTTGTAGACGGTTTGTTAGAGCTATTAACATAATTCGTATTTCAACCGTACCAAAGCTATGAAGAACCCTGCCAAAGCAGCGCAACACCACCACTATTAACATCTGGCATCATCATTATCATCATCATCGTCAGTGATCTATGCACACAGCAGAGAACGTTAATGCTGCCGTTAGTATGATGAGAGTGCAACAATGCATTCGAGGGTTCGAGAGACCAAAAGAAAAGGCAGGGATCGTAAAGCCTGGTGTATTTACGTTTGAGCTAGAAACCATTCTTAGCTACTGCCTTAGGAAAAGGAAATAAACAATTTTATTGTTTCGTAAACATTTGGAAGAAAATCCTTAACAGGATATCTTGAAGGATGGTCCATCCACTTGAAAATGAAACCCAAAAACAAAATAAACTTTAAAAATGCATTTCAACGTAACCATACGTATGGTGTTGTCATCTTCACAAGACGTGCCATACTTATCGATGAAAGAGCGTGCAGGACAAGTTATTCCCCATCATAAATACCCCAGAACGTACGCCTTTATTTACGGTACGTAAGGGTAAATAAATACAACAAAAAAGCTCATAAATGCTACCAAGGTCATGCAAAGTATCACTGCATTTATGAAGACTGCTGCGCTTTCGTAATGATTTACAGCCGAAAGCAATAAATTGGTACAATAAATCACCTTTTGCTCACCCTATCTAATCGAACGGTATCTTTCGCATCACGTTTACTCGTCGTCTGATCCATGAATAGATGATATACCAAGCTGATGTAATCGTATTTACTGTGCCAACACCCTCTTAATTTCGAACCTAATTCCTTCGACCGTGGATACGCACACGAAAGAACGCTAAAGATTAAATGTAAAACGGATACTTTCCACAACGCGGCTGCATCCTGTTACCGTATGTCGACCCATCAACAGCGACTTTATTGCACCGTTTTGCAGCCGATCGATTAGACCGCTGCCGACCGTATGGGACGAACGCACCCGTCAATTGAGCCCTGTCCGGATACAGTAGCACGCCGGGGCACGTGTTTTACCCTGCGCCAATCAAACGACCCTTCCGTAATGCGCATTACACGTATGTGCGCCAGTATCGAATGTCGACTGAGCCATTCCGGGCGCTTAAATACTTCTCTGACCAATATATCGTGCGGGAGGATAATCTGCTTCGCATCGATTCGTGAGGGAAACCGTTCTGTGGCATGCGAAATGGAAAGGTTATCAACGTGGGGTCTCCTGTTGCGAACTTGGACACACTCAGCTAATGGACAGATGTAGTTACGATTTTACATGCGCGCTCCACCCCGAGACGCGTAATGCAACGATTAGCTCACGCATCTAATTTATTGCCATATCTATGAGGGTACGCTCGTTCTTCCTGCTGTGTGGCCCCTGGTGCAGTTAAATGCAGCTAATTTTCCCTTTCCAAACGAGCTGTCTATGATGATAACACGCCAAACGCACTTTTTTCTACCTCCCGACGGGGGGTGTTGTGCATCAGTGTGTGGCAGGACCTCCGGACCCAAAACATCGCAAGAGATCGTAACGTAATTTATCTTTCCATCCGTAGCCATATCGTTCACATGGAAATCGCACGGAACATCTAGCCACGTGGGGTTGGGCGTCAAGTCAAGGGAGTTCCGTTTTCCTTTTCAATCTACGCGCGCTGGAACTGGAACTCATTCCCGGATCTCGTTCCCAGACGATAATAAATTGACTGTCAGAAGTTGGCGGGCAATGCAACTAAAAATAGCGCCACAGAGCTGGAGAAAGAGAAATCTATCCCCGGGGCTGTTGACAGTTCTAATGCAAAATTAATACCTTCGCTGGAAAACCTATTTCCGATTCACTATCTGGTACAAGATTATCTTCAATTATGTAAATGAATCGGAGAATGTTTATATAATTGGAAAGAAACGAATTAAATTCATCAAGGTTTAGTGCGTTGGACACGTCATGATAATAGCGTATCGGTTTCTGGTAGACACTACCACTGTACCTCGATTGAAGCTGTGATAGGCTCTTCCAATATGTCCAAACTGTGGACGACCTAAACAGACTTCAAAAAGTCATCCAAGGGTCTCTAAAATCAAATGAGAGGTTAAAGGAGACGATCGAAACCATCCTAAGCACAGATACTCAGTACTAGAAATGAGCCTCCTACTGTTGTACACAGTCATTCTAACTATTCTTAAGATTCTAGAAGACACTCGATGCATCGTTTATCCTGACTATAGTATGCGACTTCGATATTGGGGAACAGAATGGAGCTTCTGCTCCGCCATCTTCTCGAGAATCTTTATGTAGTTCAAAGAATATTGGAGAGTAAGACAAGATGTAACTATAACGTATAGTGAAGAAACGATTCCTATTGTAATGTATGTGTGGGATCTTAAGAAGACATGTTGGATCAATCATTCTATGTCGGATCTCGAATAAAATTATCTGTTGGAGTTCGTTTAAACGACGAAAATTCTTAAACGCCCTATAAATCCTACAAAACATTCCATTTTTGCGTTAATAGTATCCATAAAAGATCAATACAAGCCCTATTAATTGCAGCCTATCGTGATCATCTGCTACTTTTGATCAATCGAAAACTATTTAATATTGTTCCCACCGAAGTACTAATAGCCATCATCACTCTAACCCACTCGCCTATCCTTACTGGCCACACACAAACACATTTAGTTTGGTTTTGATTAATGCATTGTCTCACGATACACCACCTTGGTCGGCATCTCAACACCTTCTGCCACAAACAGCAGTTCTTCTCAGGTTTTTTTTCGCAAATTTCCCTTTTTCAAACACCCAACCGTTCGGTATACCAATGCCCTGGTGTAACAGAAGTACGCACCATCGCCTTAGGGCGGGCGGTATTAGCCGAGCGTAATTGAATTACTTGTCGATAAATCGTTTCCCTGCGGGCGAACAATTTGTCATAGTGGCCGAAACCACGTACGCACGCACACACTGCGCCTTGCTGCAAAGCGCTGCCAACGTACCCTTCCGGCATCTAAAGGCAAATCTCATTACCACCGCTCACCCACACACGGCCCAATGCGGTGTGTAGAGTTATTTAATTTCGCGTTGGCCCTGTGAAGCGGTAAAAGGTACACCACCGACGGCGAGCCAGCTCCATTTGCGATGGTTAATGTTCTAAAAATATGATACTCATAATTCTATTACGATAATATTTCCTTCCAGCGCTAGAAAAGGGTGTGGTGTTGGCTGTTGGAAGCCGGTTCTGGCAAAGCGTTATGTTGAACAGCCATTTCTTCGACTTCATCACCGTAAGTAGGTAGTTTTGCATTCTTCTCTAACAGGTCCGACATCGGCATCATATATTCTACCAACCAACCAACCAAGCTAAAACGATAAAGAGAAAAAACACCTACACGTTATGTTTCTTTGATTATTGAACTTACCGCCTGCTCCTCCTCTTTGGGCATCCCATGCTCCCTTTTTTAAAACAGGGAAAATTAGTACAAACCCATCCTTAATAGAGCGACTAATATTTAGGCCAGCCGTCGCTCCATTCTTTGGCGCCTAGTAAAGCACAACGGTCGGGCCCCAAGCGCCTTTTGAAATATGATAAAGAACGTGTCAAACCCGACCCGGTGCCGCAAACGTATGTGGCTGCGGTGTTCGTTTCTTCCTCGCCCGGTATTCGGATGGGTGAAATTATGCAAATCAGTGACACCGTTCCGCCGACAGCTTCGAGCGTCACATAACAATAACCCATACACGGCACGCGACCGACAGAATGCGATTTCCTAAAATAAAACGTCGGAATCTCGATCTCGCGCGGCGCGTCAGTAACGTCAGACAGAAAGACATTAAAGCTGTACGCGTTTTCTTACGCCGCAACACGCTAACACAAACGGATTTACGCGCTCGAGTGACCTTTAGAGTTGGTCCAGGATCATAGTATAACATGCTTAAGTTACGAAAGCACCTGGTGTTTTTTTACCAACACTATTGCATTTTGTATGCTGAGTGTTGGAAATTCAAATATTATGGTAAAGCAAAGGATTTTTTAGCGCCATCTGGGAGTCATGGGTAGGAGAAGGTATAGGATTCTTACTGTATTTGAATGGCACCTTTGTAAAATTCCGTAACGTAGCTCACAGTGACTTGATTTGACATAAAGGGCAGAAGTTATGCATTGTCTCACGATACACCACCTTGGTCGGCATCTCAACACCTTCTGCCACAAACAGCAGTTCTTCTCAGGTTTTTTTTTCGCAAATTTCCCTTTTTCAAACACCCAACCGTTCGGTATACCAATGCCCTGGTGTAACAGAAGTACGCACCACCGCCTTAGGGCGGGCGGTGTTAGCCGAGCGTAATTGAATTACTTGTCGATAAATCGTTTCCCTGCGGGCGAACAATTTGTCATAGTGGCCGAAACCACGTACGCACGCACACACTGCGCCTTGCTGCAAAGCGCTGCCAACGTACCCTTCCGGCATCTAAAGGCAAATCTCATTACCACCGCTCACCCACACACGGCCCAATGCGGTGTGTGGAGTTATTTAATTTCGCGTTGGCCCTGTGAAGCGGTAAAAGGTACACCACCGACGGCGAGCCGGCTCCATTTGCGATGGTTAATGTTCTAAAAATATGATACTCATAATTCTATTACGATAATATTTCCTTCCAGCGCTAGAAAAGGGTGTGGTGTTGGCTGTTGGAAGCCGGTTCTGGCATAACGTTATGTTGAACGGCCATTTCTTTGACTTCATCACCGTAAGTAGGTAGTTTTGCATTCTTCTCTAACAGGTCCGACATCGGCATCATATATTCTACCAACCAACCAACCAAGCTAAAACGATAAAGAGAAAAAACACCTACACGTTATGTTTCTTTGATTATTGAACTTACCGCCTGCTCCTCCTCTTTGGGCATCCCATGCTCCCTTTTTTAAAACAGGGAAAATTAGTACAAACCCATCCTTAATAGAGCGACTAATATTTAGGCCAGCCGTCGCTCCATTCTTTGGCGCCTAGTAAAGCACAACGGTCGGGCCCCGAGCACCTTTTGAAATATGATAAAGAACGTGTCAAACCCGACCCGGTGCCGCAAACGTATGTGGCTGCGGTGTTCGGTGTTATTTCGTTTCTTCCTCGTCCGGCTTTCGGATGGGTGAAATTATGCAAATCAGTGACACCGTTCCGCCGGCAGCTTCGAGCGTCTCATAACAATAACCCATACACGGCACGCGACCGACAGAATGCGATTTCCTAAAATAAAACGTCGGAATCTCGATCTCGCGCGGCGCGTAAGTAACGTCAGACAGAAAGACATTAAAGCTGTACGCGTTTTCTTACGCCGCAACACGCTAACACAAACGGATTTACGCGCTCGAGTGACCTTTAGAGTTGGTGCGTTTTATCTAGTCTGCGGGATGCGGGTCGTTTCTTCTATCATCTGTCCACCATCTGTTCTCCTGTGTGTGTGCGTATGGGATGGGCAGAAGAAAGAGTTGGCGAGATCTCTCGCTGACCGTTGCGCTGCTGATCGTGTCTCATGAAAGCACAAGATCTAGCGTTTTGTACCGGATGTTGCGGGTGTTACTATAAAAAGACCTGATCCAGTCGTGCGATTTGGTTTGATGTTCACTTTTATCGAACCCGACGATAAATAATGCATCCCATACGGTATGGGGTTCGGGATGTTCTTTCGTTTTGGTTGGTACCGTCACCAAACGTCAATCGCTTTTTTGATTCGATGTTTACCGAACGATTTGTTGCTTCAGAAACTATTTTGGTGCGGTGAAAAATGACGACGTTCTGAACAATAATAAACATTCCAAAGCAATCCTTACTAACGCAGCGTAAATCGTGGCGAGATCAGAGTATTAGATTTGCCATGGTCATCGGATCAAGCAATTGACAGCAGACGAGCGACGACTAAAAGGAGAAACCGACTGCTGTACGAGACATTATTTGCCAATTGTTTATCTTTCTGGCAGACGCAACAACACGATCATTTCATCTCCATTGGAGCCTACCTTATGTCCTAAAGTTGGGAGAGTTCATGAGGCTTTAGGTTGACCGGTACTGCTAACTTCGATGTCCAACAATTCTTCATCACGTCAAATAGATTATTGTCCCGATAAGATCTATATCTCAGGTACAGCCAAGAGTTCTGAAACTATTCATGTTTTCTTAAGGGACCTTCAAGTCTCTGTAATAAAGTTGGATGTTTCAATGATTCCACATATCTCAACATCAATAACTATTGTCAGCATTGACTTTTAAGGATGCTTTAGATTGAGTGAGTTTTGTTGAAGTTTGGTAAACCCCTGGTGGTCATTTTCTCTGTCCACCATCTATCTGTTCTCCTGTGTGTGTGCGTATGGGATGGGCAGAAGAAAGAGTTGGCGAGATCTCTCGCTGACCGTTGCGCTGCTGATCGTGTCTCATGAAAGCACAAGATCTAGCGTTTTGTACCGGATGTTACGGGTGTTACTATAAAAAAGATGCGATCCAGTCGTGCGGTTTGGTTTGATGTTCGCTTCTATCGAACCCGACGATAAATAATGCATCCCATACGGTGTGAGGTTCGGGATGGTCTTTCGTTTTGGTTGGTACCGTCACCAAACGTCAATCGCTTTTTTGATTCGATGTTTACCGAACGATTTGTTGCTTCAGAAACTATTTTGGTGCGGTGAAAAATGACGACGTTCTGAACAATAATAAACATTCCAAAACAATCCTTACTAACGCAGCGTAAATCGTGGCGAGATCAGAGTATTAGATTTGCCATGGTCATCGGATCAAGCAATTGACAGCAGACGAGCGACGACTAAAAGGAGAAACCGACTGCTGTACGAGACATTATTTGCCAATTGTTTATCTTTCTGGCAGACGCAACAACACGATCATTTCATCTCCATTGGAGCCTACCTTATGTCCTAAAGTTGGGAGAGTTCATGAGGCTTTAGGTTGACCGGTACTGCTAACTTCGATGTCCAACAATTCTTCATCACGTCAAATAGATTATTGTCCCGATAAGATCTATATCTCAGGTACAGCCAAGAGTTCTGAAACTATTCATGTTTTCTTAAGGGACCTTCAAGTCTCTGTAATAAAGTTGGATGTTTCAATGATTCCACATATCTCAACATCAATAACTATTGTCAGCATTGACTTTTAAGGATGCTTTAGATTGAGTGAGTTTTGTTGAAGTTTGGTAAACCCCTGGTGGTCATTTTCTACCAATAAAGGCCTGTAAAACAATGAATTCCGAACTTTGGATCTCAACAATGAGGCTTTAAACGTTATTCATGGTCAAGCTAACAAGTCCGAAGTTTTTTTATTTCAAGAGTGATGTTTATCGACGATAAACGATGCATTCAAACTAGGTTTTTTTCATTCGATCTCTAGCTAGCGTTCTGTTGGTCTAGAAACAAACAACCGTTTACTTTCAGGTAGTAACAATTTAATCTGACTCAAAATGTTTTTAAATTTCTTTTATAACAACGCAAATCGTGTTGCAAAATGCTTGCAAATCACGCCGGTGAATGTGCCCAAGAAAAGCTTCAATGAACAGTTTTATTAGGCCATTTATTCGCTTCAAATAGCTGAGTGCACACCGGCAATAAAATGCACTAGCTCTCGCACACACACACACCTATTATGCCGATAGGAAAGGTAACAAAGCAAACCCCGCGAGCCATCGAAAGCCAACACACAGCTTTACGATATTGTACCCTGTTTTGTACCAAACCATTGAAAACAACAATATATAGGAAGGAAGAAAGGAAGTAGCGATTTTATGCCACCGTATGCGTTTTTGCGATACAAATACACAGTGTCGACAGGGATGGTAAATTATTGTAAATTGTGCCGCATTCCTTTCCAAGGAGGGCACACGGTCGATAAATAAAACTAATTGCACGAGAAGAGTGAGTTTAAAAATAATTAACGTGCTTAGGAGGTTTGCAAATTTGGTTTCCTTCAAGATAGCGTCGATTTGGTGCGGTTTACTCCGAAAATTGAACAACTAATAGATGTAACGATTGCACCCAAATGCGTATAAAGGTGACGATGCAACAAACCGTGCACGTTAATGCACATTCTTCGTTATTTTTAAACAAAGACGAATAACGGACGCTTACTCTCTTGGGGTCTAGTTTCGGGTGTAGCCCATGTGTAATGGTGCCTCTTTGCACTTCAAGTATGCAACTGCAAGCGTGTGCTATTGTGTAATCATTGAGTCTGAGACTTGAAATTAATTGCAAATTCTTCATTCTTCGTATTAAATACTAAAAATATATGAAAATTATAATTATTTTAAGACGAAACCAAATGGAAAAAATGTATTCTTACCTTAAGAAATCCTTGCTTTTGATGTCGGATGCTGTTAGGAACGGGCGTAGGAATTGACACTTTACGAAATATGGAATATTTTACCGTACCACTACACTAATACGCACTGCACTGCTTCACAAAAAGAACCTCTTTCTGGTGTTTGCTACTAGCACTTCTTCACTACAGCACCAGAAACACTACAAAAACGCACCTGCTAACATCTATATCCCAGGTACAGCCAAGAGTTCTGAAACTATTAATGTTTTCTTAAGGGACCTTCAACTCTCTGCAATAAAGTTGGATGTTTCAATGATTCCACATATCTCAACATCAATAACTATTGTCAGCATTGACTTTTAAGGATGCTTTAAATTGAGTGAGTTTTGTTGAAGTTTGGTAAACCCCTGGTGGTCATTTTCTACCAATAAAGGCCTGTAAATGAATGAATTCCGAACTTTGAATCTCAACAAAGAGGCTTTATACATTGTTCATGGCCAAACTAACAAGTCCGATGATTCCTTATTTCATGAGTGATAATTATCGACGATAAACTATGCATTCATACAGGGCTTTTTTCTTTGGATATCTAGCTAGCGTTCTGTTGGTCTAGAAACAAACAACCGTTTACTTTCAGGTAGTAACAATTTAATCTGACTCAAAATGTTTTTAAATTTCTTTTATAACAACGCAAATCGTGTTGCAAAATGCTTGCAAATCACGCCGGTGAATGTGCCCAAGAAAAGCTTCAATGAACAGTTTTATTAGGCCATTTATTCGCTTCAAATAGCTGAGTGCACACCGGCAATAAAATGCACTAGCTCTCGCACACACACACACCTATTATGCCGATAGGAAAGGTAACAAAGCAAACCCCGCGAGCCATCGAAAGCCAACACACAGCTTTACGATATTGTACCCTGTTTTGTACCAAACCATTGAAAACAACAATATATAGGAAGGAAGAAAGGAAGTAGCGATTTTATGCCACCGTATGCGTTTTTGCGATACAAATACACAGTGTCGACAGGGAGGTAAATTATTGTAAATTGTGCCGCATTCCTTTCCAAGGAGGGCACACGGTCGATAAATAAAACTAATTGCACGAGAAGAGTGAGTTTAAAAATAATTAACGTGCTTAGGAGGTTTGCAAATTTGGTTTCCTTCAAGATAGCGTCGATTTGGTGCGGCTTACTTCGAAAATTAAACAACTAGTAGATGTTACGATTGCACCCAAATGCGTATAAAGGTGACGATGCAACAAACCGTGCACGTTAATGCACATTCTTCGTTATTTTTAAAACAAAGACGAATAACGGACGCTTACTCTC
>KZ061651.1:0-26719 GCA_002091835.1 Anopheles maculatus
TTTTTTTTTTTACTCATATGCAGTAAGCTCCCCATCTGTCATCAGGAACTCGTAAGCGAAGGGGCATGACGTACGGTTGATTTCTCTCTGTCTCTCACTTACTGCTGCCGGTGCTCATCGTTGCCGTTTTGGTTGATGTGATTATAACATCATGATGTTCCTTTCCATTTGCTGCCACAGTCCGGTCTGTCATCCACTGTGTTTAAATAAACTGTGCGGGGGAGTGGAAACACTGTAATTCCTTGGGGCAGCAGCTGATTGTCAGGCTACTTGCTGAGGGGTGTGTTTGGTTGAAGGTTAAATTGCTTTTCTAAAGGATCTGCCGGCGCGGAAGATGTGATGCGTTGGGAAAATGTAATGATGTGTAGGATGCATAGAATAAGAAACTGTTGAATAAATGGTAGAATATCATGTATGCAAAGTATGTTATTAAAATCGAATTCATTTGTGAAGAATAACTTTAAAAGAGTCTACCGGATATCTACCCGTAACTTACAGTTCGCATCTTGATCGTCTGTTTTAATTAATGTATATGTAAACAATCAATTGACGTTTAATTATAATTCTTTTTCTAGATTCAAGAAACACTGTTTTGTGATTCTCCATAATACGCTCTACATTTATCTTCATTTTGGTTTTGGTTTGACTTTACAGTATCACGCAGAATATCCGTTCAAAGATCACAACCCGCCAGACATCGAGCTCATCGAAAAGTTCTGCAAAGATGTGTACAACTTCTTGAACGCTGATAGATCTCACGTCGTAGCAATCCATTGCAAAGCTGGCAAAGGTCGAACGGGTAAGTTGTGTTTGTAATGTTTTTTTGTTTGTTTAGTTTGACCCACTCATACGATAGTAAGTAAGAGTCCATCGTTGTGCACATTCATCGTTGGTATAATGAGTAAAATATATTTCGTGAGAAAGGCAACAGATGTTGAAAGTTGACGAACGCGCGCCATAGGAAATCGATAAGATGGCAATTTGAATGCATATCGGGTGTTGCTTGTGTGTTCGCTATTATCGCGATTGGATCATGATCGTGCAGTGTCACGTTTGAACCGAACCTTTGCTATACGTTTGCCAATTAACGTTATTAACGATTATTTCTGTTCCATATGGTTTTAATTTTTAAGTGCATCTTAGCTTTAATTATGCACGAGATCTGGATGCGTTTACATTTTAATAAATGTTTGTGCAATGCGTATCCTTGTATGGCACAACCGACAACCGTCTGATAGCACTAAAAACTCTTAAGGATTTTGTATGTTATATGTTACTGAACATTTAGGAATTTTTTATATGTTTGCATGCGTTTACACTGTTTCTCAGACATTTTTCAATCTTTCATATAGTTTTATGAATGTTTTGGGGGCGGACCATACCGCAGATTATTGGAGTTTACAAATGTCTTTGAATAATTTGCATTTTTTACCGGGGAAACGTCAAATAACATCGAGATATCCTGTACTATAGTAATTTATAATTTATTTAAAAAAATGTCATTATTTGCATGCGTTGTTTCATTGTGACATAGACAATAAAGCCTACAGTTTGAAACCGGTTAAAACTAATGCATTTGTTCACTTTCTGCTCAGGAACGATGATCTGCTGCTACATGCTGTACGACAATACCTTCCAGACAGCCAATGAAGCACTGACGTACTACGCCGAAAAGCGCACAAAGGACAAGAAAGGAGTCACCATCCCTTCGCAACGCCGATACGTGGAGTATTTCGAACAGTTGCTGCGTAACAATCTGACCTACCGAAAAGTGTCGCTATATGTAAGACTCTTACATTGAAGGCACAATACCTACTGCTTGTAGATGAACGTTTTTAATTCAAATAAATAATGAAAACAATTTTACCTTTAAAAGGTTCTCGAACTGCGCATCTTTCCCGCCGATTTACCGCTGAAAGTTGGATCCATCCAGCAGAAGGATTCGAAGGAATCACTGCCATTGATGAAGTTCCGCCGCACGGAGGATTACATATCGGTGGAGCTTGATTGCTGTATGCCACTAGCCGGTGATGTGAAGGTTGAATTCCGTTCCAACAAACTGGACAAGGGATGGCATTTTTGGTTCAATACGTTTTTCGTCGAGCTCGCTGGTACCTGTGAGTATACATACAAATATAAGGCAAGAAACTGCCGATATTATTAACAGGATTGATGCGCGTAGTTGGAAGAGTGTGCACCTTCTATATTTGTAAAACATGGTTTCCCTGTTTAACCGTTGACATTTTCGTACAGATGATTCCCAGGGTCGATTGGTTCTGGTGTTGGACAAAAAAGAGATTGACGATGCCCATAAAGGGAACGCCAAAAAGTGCCCGGAACAGGTACGTTAGAGATGTGTTTTTGTTTTTGTATTCTATAACGAACGCAATAAAATAACGTCACTGATTTATAAATGCTGATCTGTTGCAGGTGCAAGTCTTTCTGAATCCACGCGGCAAGAGTTCGGATAATTTGGACGCAAAGCCACCGACGCAGTCTCTAATCGACGGCATTCAGAAGAGCGCTTCACAAAATAACCATCACGTGCTACATTACCAACAGCAGCCGGTACCGCAGGAGCAGCAGCTGCAGCAAAGGCATTATATTGCCTTGCGGGATCCACCAAACCGTAGTCCATCGCTCAACTACAACGAGCTGCATCATCGATCCGTGAACAACAATCGCGCTTCGCTGGGCAATAATCAGCAAAATAGCGGCATTTATTGTAACATCGGGATGAACATTCCGGATGTCGAAAGGCAGACACAACAGCAGCAACAGCAACAGCTTCAGTTGCAGCAGCAGCAGCAGCAGCAGCAGCAACAACAGCAGCAACAGCAGCTGCAAACGCAGCTGCAGCAGCAGCAGCAGCAGCAACAGCAGCAGCAACAGCAGCAGCAGCAGCAGCAGCAACAGCAGCAGCAGCAACAGCAGCAGCAACAGCAACAACAGCAGCAGCGTCAGCTGAACCATTCCGGAGGCTCTTCGGAGGGTACGGATGAAGATTGGGAATCCGGTGAGTGTCATACAGTAGTATCGGAAACCATGTGCAAATCTAGACCAACTACAACAGCTACTACATCAGCAACAACCGCGAATACAACAACAGCTACGATTACCTCGATCACTACAGCTACAAAAATCCCCAGTACAACAACACCCATTCTTACCACATCCAACCAAACCAGTAGTAGTAGTAGTAGTAGTTGCCCCGTTGTACAATGTCCACCAATCATACCACCGGTGCGAGCAGCGATGGTAGTAGCAGTGGCAGCAACAGGAGCAACCGTACCTCTCCCCAGCAACAAAATCTGTGCCTCCCTTCCCTCCTCTTCCGCTCGTCGTTGTTGCATCAGTGACAACGAAAATTACCTTCTCACTCGTAGTAATTGTGGCCTCATCAGTAAAGGTAGTAAAACTAGTTATGAACCCTGTAGTAGTGATAGTAGTACCATTATCAACAACACCACCACCCCCACCAACCAAACTCTTAACCAAATCTGCCGATTCCATCCGATCCAACCCCTTTCGGCAAACGACGAAAATCCGCCATTCCGATCTGGTTCCGCTTCCGATGGCTCCTCGTCGTTAGCGGTGATGTTGTATGATGCAAGTTCGGTACAATTCGGTAACTACTATACAACAGCTACGATTACCTCGATCACTACAGCTACAAAAATCCCCAGTACAACAACACCCATTCTTACCACATCCAACCAAACCAGTAGTAGTAGTAGTAGTAGTTGCCCCGTTGTACAATGTCCACCAATCATACCACCGGTGCGAGCAGCGATGGTAGTAGCAGTGGCAGCAACAGGAGCAACCGTACCTCTCCCCAGCAACAAAATCTGTGCCTCCCTTCCCTCCTCTTCCGCTCGTCGTTGTTGCATCAGTGACAACGAAAATTACCTTCTCACTCGTAGTAATTGTGGCCTCATCAGTAAAGGTAGTAAAACTAGTTATGAGCCCTGTAGTAGTGATAGTAGTACCATTATCAACAACACCACCACCCCCACCAACCAAACTCTTAACCAAATCTGCCGATTCCATCCGATCCAACCCCTTTCGGCAAACGACGAAAATCCGCCATTCCGATCTGGTTCCGCTTCCGATGGCTCCTCGTCGTTAGCGGTGATGTTGTATGATGCAAGTTCGGTACAATTCGGTAACTACTATACTGATCGTTTGTTGCGAGAATCTCACACGTCGGGGGCCGGTAGTGCCGTTCCACTGCAGGCTGAAGCGGTGGAGTCGCACGGGAACGCGAAATCAGGAATGCTTGGTTCGGTGGATCGATCCGCCTCTAGGGGTGATCCCAGTGAATTGGTAAACGTTTCATCAGTACAAGATCTCACAGACCGCGGTGCTAGTGGAGGTGGCGACAAACAAGCCAAACTTTCATCCTCATCCCCCTTCCGGAGGTTCGGTATGGCTATGAGACGTAAGAAGAAGCGTTCCCTAAAGCTGAAACACGCTGCCACCGGGAGCAGCAATGGCGGTATCGGTGGGAACACCACACTGTACGGGTCCTGTGCCAGCAATCTCTCCGGCATTTCGGTGGGTAACGGTTCGATGAAGGGTATGATCGCTGCCAGTGATGGTAGCGGAGTGGGTGGTAGCAGCAAAAGATCGAAGCTAAAATTTCGTTGGCTTCGCAATATGCGTAGCAACCCCAACCTGAAGGAGACGCTTGCCAACAGCGTTCAGCTTCGCACGACGACCACTATTGGATCGGGCACCAGCAGTAGTAGTTGCTTGCTGGAAGCACCAAAAGGCACAGCTACTACGACCACCACCACATCGAACGTGCCCATTCCGAAAAGCCCACCGGTAACTTCCAAGATGCCCATACTAGACGATGCGTGTAGTAGTGGTGGTGTCGCCGGCAGCACAAAGCTAGCAGCAGGCGACGTTGTTGCTGACACGAAAGAGATCGCTTTCACCGACTATTACTCATTTCTCTGTGATAATCAGCTGAGCTATGAATCGCCAAGTAAGAGTCCGGGGAACATGATGCGGCTAGAGTTGGCACTCGCACGTCGCCCATCCACTATCGAAGAGGTGCTACAGCAGCAACCACCGACACCACCACCACCGCCGTCCCCTACTGTGCCACCACTGTCATCGCCGGCAGCAATCACGGTACGATCCGACACGGGCTGTAGCGTCGTGAAACCGAGCGCGGCAAACGTGCGGATCGGGTTTGATGTAAGTCCTGTGCCGGCATCACCCGTCGATAGTGTCGTGCAAGGTTCTTCGCTTGAGAGTTCGTTCGAGATGATTGAGAAAGGTGACGCGGCACTAATGGAACCGGCCAAGAATCTTTCCTCCATCGAACGTGCTGATGGAGGATTGACACTGGCTTCCGGTAGTGGTGCTGCAGGACACAGTTTCTGCAACAAACTATTGCAACACATTGTTACCTCGGTAAGCGGAGGGCGTAAGGGTGCAATCGATGCAACGGTTTCAAACGAATGCAAAAAACAGGATGTAGGCGAAGGATCACTCGAATGTTCTACTGCGGACGGTGCTACAAACAGCATTCGGCGTTCGTCGTCATCATCCTGTTCGTCCCTGACGATGGTACCATCGGCAGAAACGGGCGGAAGTCCCGTCCTAGCACGTAGCAATCGTTGTGCACCGTTTTCGTTTCGCGATATACGGTCCGAGCTGCGCGCAGCCATGAAGATACCGAATGCAAAACCCCGAACCCAAACGGGCTCGTCCTCTTCGTCTTCGTCATCGAACATCGCTTCTGCTGTACGTTCAATCGAGCGAACGCTGAGCGCTCCGGTCGCGGTACAAACACTCGAATCGAGCGCTGGAAACATGGCGAATGTCGTTGAGTTTGCGTCTTTCACTGGCAAAACAACCGCCTCCGCTAGCACCAACGCGTCCACTGCTAACGGATCGTTGTTACCGATGCTGAATCGATCGCAGTCCGATCGCCAGCTAGGCGATGAACATCGATCTGCTGGCCATCGGCGATCGGGCTTAGGACACTGATATATATCAGGCTTTTTTTTTCGATTCCTCCCTCTTTGGTTTCCCTTTCATAGATATTCCCATTTAGCACAAAAATCCCATTACCATATTCACTTTAATTTTTACACAAATACAAAAAAAAACACACACACGCACACATGAACGCGACATCGGACGAAATGTTTCTATTAGGAGACACAAACACATAAAACAAATAGATACATATATATATACAACCAGTTGTGTGGTGGTCAACTACTTCTCCGGTTGACGATCGACAAGTTTGGAAATAACTAGGGAGGTTTAATCGATCAAAAAATAACTCTGTAACGTAAAATCAACACATTTCAATTGGCAAGCATTGCTGTGATTTATAACGATCGCTTGATGATCACGGAGTGGAGTGAGCATATATAGGAACCGATATTGGAATGATCGTAACACCGATAGAAAAACAAAATAGTGATAGATGATCGTGTTCTAATTCATGTAGCTAGCAGCGATACAACGCGATTACTTAAGCGCAAAAGGAAATCGAGCAGTAGAGCATAATATTAGTTTTATTTTTGTTGCGTTTCTGTTTCATTTTTCGTACCTTTGAATTTGGTCAGTCTATCGATGTGTGTCGTACAGTGATATAGTATCGTCAAACATTGTTGTTTAGAGTTATAGATTGTTGAAAGCTAGTGCTAGTGAATGAATCAATACAGATGATAATTACTAACATCTGACGAGAACCCGAATGAATACACAGATTGCCTAGATGTATAGGTGTGTTAGACAGACAAAGTAGTGCAAATAATAAAAGGTTAGCTAGATATTTTTTAAAACGCCGCGCAAGATAGTAGTACAATGACGCCCCTGCTATATCTACCCGTAACGGTATTTTCTGGCTTGATTCGTTCAAAGCGGATTAAAAAATAATGTTTGAGTAAGAGAAATTTTTTTTGATTAAGAGAGACCTTCCTTTCCTTTTTCTCCATTCTCTCCCATTACAAGTCAAAACCATTTAGTTATAGGTATTACCATTAATGTTTTGACTACTTTTAATCCAGGAAATTGACTGTAGATTTCCACATAATCTATCAGCAATGTGGAAAGAAAATAAACTTCCAATATACAGCAGCATTACTTAAATTAACATTCCAATATCAATAATACACGCTTCTGAACAGAACATCGGAATATTTATGAATGATATTTTTATATTTAAAAGTTTATTCATCAAATGTGACAATTCCATTGTTTATATCATAGTAAATGAATATCCTCTCGTACTGTTAATACCTTAAGGGGTATTGATCTTTCTTTGTTAGATAGGGTCAATAAATGTTCCCTGAGCTTTATATTTTATTATACATCAGATACGGATTAGAAAATGAATCCTTTACTGTAACAAAAATATTTGCCGAGCAAGGAGCGAATTACGTCCTTGCACACAACAAGGACCTTATATGTGCCATGCAATTAAAACATTGTGCGTCGGTGTGTAAAACTGAACTGAAATGAAATGAAAAAATCCACAAGTAATCAGAAAAAAAAGCTTCATAGTCTTCCGACTTCTTGAGCGGTACACCTTATCCAAACAGGTTGAAAATGTTCAGTACAGTATCTCGTTTGTCTCGCCTCGAATGTGCAACAGCCAGATGTGATCGATATTCTAAAATAAAATGTTAATTGCTTACCGTTCGGTTGCTGTCTGCTGGCAAACTACATAGAGGTGTACCGGAGACGAAAATTACTGTGAGCTTGTGCTATGGACGAGCTTTGAACACTTTTCTCGGCGCACTAGACTAGCAAACCCAAACATCCTCCTGGTGATAGTTGTGTGTGAACAGAGGCAGCCAAGCAAGTCACAAACACACACACATGTTGCGATTTGCAACCACCTACGCGTCGCCATGAGGACAGTAGTCCCGTGTGTGTGTATATGTACTACTGTTGCCTTTATCCCTTCATCACAAACGGCTGGGGTGTCGCGCTGCATAGAGGAATATAGAACATAGGTAAGGCAGCCCCCTAGACACACACGCATGCTGTGTGGCTGTGTGGAAGCTTCAAGGAAAACCGGCGGCACTTTGATGTCGGCCTGGCAACAGTGCACAAATAAGACACGCACGACCTGTTGCCGGTACTCTCCGTGTGTCATCATCACATTGCCGTGAAAGACATTCCGGGAACCGTGATAAGGAAAAACCCATTCAATTCTTCAATTAAAACCGGGCGATGAACACATTCGCAGAATCACGACAATTTTGCGCCCCGGAGGTTTGTGCCTGCTTGGCAACAGCCGATGACAGACGAAAATGACGACGACGGTGAGACACCCGTGCGCGACGGTTTCCATCGATTAGCGCTACGTTTAGCGAGCGCGAACCGAGCTGCAACGATCCCGCCCCATCATCATCATCGAGATACAATCGACCCTGCACTTGTGCACAGTTGGAGGGAACAATGCACTTGCAACAATCGCTTGTTGCACTTCTCCCCTCCCCCCGGGGGGCACAATCACTGACAACGATCGCGAGAGGAGCAAAGATCGCCATCAACGCCCCATCATCATAAGCACACTACACACCAACCCCAGACGCTGCTGGGGTGGCCCGATCCGAGCGAATAATGCAGTTGAACAGCACCCGTTGAAGCGATCGTTATCGAAGGGAACGCGCGAAACAGAGAGGAGGTGGTGGGATGCCGATATGGGGGGCAAGGAGGGAGACTAGAATGGATGATGTATGCCTTTCACAAAGCGTCTGCCTTCTATTCGCATAGAAATGTGCAAATTATTTGATTGTTAAATCATCGTTATCGCGATAATTGATTGAAAGCTATATAGGTGTAGCTCTTAGAGCTTGATGGCGATAATGTTTCTAGCTAGGGGAGGCTGAAGCTGTACGGTGAGGGGCGGGCGGAAAGGGGAAGGTGATGAAAATGCAGCTGCAATAGCTAAATTGCATCTGGCAACATTATTTCACACATTTACAGCTTTATCATGCTCGTAATCGTCGTTATAAGTGTGATCGCCAGCGACAACAAGAACCGTTTGCGCTTCTCCCCCGGTATTTTTTGTGTGTGTGTAGCGCTATTCTCTGTCCTACGATCTCCGTTTATTATATCGTCGTTTCCGAGGTGGCACACTCAACTCAAGGTGTCCATCATTTATTGCGGCCCCGTGGGAGGTGTTTGACCCACCGCAGTACCGCCGTGTGTACGCAGTGATGTGATCTTTTAATTATAAATGTAACCGCTTCGGTGTCGGATTGCTTTATCAAATGATAGAGTTACAAACGGTCCAAATGCCAGTTTTAATGGTTCTTGATGTGGCTCTGGATGATGTTGTCACAATACAAAAAAAATTGTTTAACAATTAAAAGCTCGATATAATTGATTTAACCATAATACATTGCTAATAAAGGAATAACTTTTCCATTTTTTAGTCGATAAAACAGTAGATTTTTTATCCAGAACAGGTGTGTGAAACATATAAATTAAATTGAGTATGTTATAATGTAAATTTGCCCAAAAATTTACTCCTTTTTAAGGTCAGTTGCGAGTCTCTTCGATCGACCACGAGTGTTAAAGCAAAAGGATATTTTTGATTAACATCGAACGCCACTCGTTATGAGTAACTTGTTTTTTCATTTATTTATAGAGGCTTTGAGGCTTAGAGACCTCATTCGCCTCTTCACGTTCTGAGTGACGATGTCGGCGGATATCGGTTTAGATATGACATTGATCTAAAACGAGTATTCTAAAGCAATGTCTACTTTGGCCAGTATAGTCTTTACAGTTTGGATGGATACTCTGATGCTGGAGGGATCTGATCCTTGATTGTCATCGATAAAGCTCAACTTTGCCAATGAATATGAAGAGTAAATAAAAATATGAAGAGTCTTGCAATAATATTGGGAGGCCGACATCTGTCGCCTATTCAACCGTTTTCCAATTTCTTCAAGAAAAACTCCAATGACTGTGCCTCAATTGATAACGCATTCAATGTCTTTCGAAAGATGTGTATCAAAAGTCGACAAAAGCTAGATGATCTCTATCAAAGATCATCGAAAGAAAAATCCTGAGTATTTGTCTATAGGAAGATAAACTTTTAGCAACCGAATTATGTTCAATACTTTGGTTTGCAGGTTTGTGCGTTTGTAGTTGAATATGTGATAGATAGATAGATGTGAAATTGATAGATACTGACAAAAAAATCAAGCACCTGACTTTTAAATTATCTACTACATCAACAAAGATTCCTTACAATAGTTTCTCGATCTCCATAATGCACAGTGCCTAAAAGACAACATTTTCTAACTGAATTATCAACCACTTACCGGAAACAGTTTGGTGTCGTAGGTACGCTCCGAGCAAAGATTGTACACTTTGTACTTGCCCTCGTGCTTTTCCGTGAGTAGCTTCAGCACGTCCTCGCGATTATTGCGGTAGATGGCCTCCATGTTTTCCGCCGGGTAGCCCATGGCGATGATATTCGCCTTAATATCTGAAACGAGACGAAAGGCAATTATTAAACCAAAATTTGCAGAGACGTGTGAGAGAAGTGAAGGATAATTGTTTGCACTTTATGCCACCATTCTAGAGATCTCGATTCTGGAGAAAATGGAATAGAGGGAAAGACAAACACATGTATCAGAGTTTAAACGCCTCTTTTAAATCGGAACAACACAGTGTAGCACGTTGTTCGAATTTAATTTGTATACTAATTGAGTAGCGGACAGGTAGCATGCTTATGTTGTCCCCTTCGCCCTATGTTTTACCGTGCGCTGCTGGCAGGGTACATCGCTCGCAACAGTACACACACCGTGTGGCCATTGTGCACCAATCGAAGCATCTGTTCTATCCGTACATTCTGCACACGATGCACGATTTTGTAGCCTAGTATCCGCGTAGCGCAAACTATTCTTGATGGCACAGCGAAAAAAAAAATACGGCCAGCAACAACAGCACAAGCGGTTCACCAGATCACAGACCACCCAGGCGCGCGAGCATGTATGATAATGAAAAAATAATCACATACCATCGAGCAAGCTGGGCTGCTACCTGGGGCTACTGCTGGCTGCTGGCAGGAAAAGAAGAACCACATCCAGCTGCACATAGAACCGCATGCTACTGCATTACATTTTAATTGTATCTCGGCTTAGACACACCCACCATTCCCAACCAAGAGGGCCTCTCGCCTGCCGACGGGGTGACTTTGCTGGGGCTAGAGTTTTATTTTTATCCATTCTTTCTTCCTCCCGTGCCAGAATGCATAATACAGTAGCAGCAAACGGTGAAGATATAATTTGCATACCTAATTGCCACTGATTAGCACATAAATACAACGAGACACACATGCACGAACGGTGAGGGCGAGGTGAATTATGGAGTGCAGTTTTCAGGTTTGAATTTTGAATGCTGGGAATGGATAAACACCGGTGGCGGAATGTGTTACAAGAAACGTCATGGTTGCACTCCCGATTCCTGCCGCCCGGGCACACGACACGCTGTGTCTCATCATCCATGTTCGTTCGGCCGGCCACTCATGATGCCACCTTTGTGCGCTAATGTTCGAACAGAACACAACTGTGGCGAAGCACACGACGTAGGTGCACAATTGTGTGAGTGCCACTTGATTTATGATCACGATGCACTTGACGCCGAATGTTGCATGCACTATAGAGCAGGGTTTTTCCAAGGTTTTCAGTAGCACTGCTATCAGAGTAGCAAGCAGTGACAGATGATGGAAAAAATTAGGAACATTTCGTTCGGTTCGTTCATTCGGAAGGTAACAACTTACGGTGGGCCTGGCCTGTCAAATAACGTTTGATGAGCTTTGGTTTTGGTACATTGTTTTCATTGAGTTCATCAGTGAACATTTCAAAGGCCATCCGTCGGTTCAAGAACAACAAGGCACCAGGGTACATACAGATGGAATAGCAGTTCGAGCAGGAAATTCATCAAATTATTACCGAGGTATGGGATAGCGAATCGATGCCTTGTGATTGGAAACTCGGTTTCATCTATACGATATACATGAAGGTAGATAGGCTAGAGTGCAGCAACTACAGGGGGGTATTACGGTGTTGAATACCGCCTACAAGATTCTCTCCCTAGTTATACAAGATAGACTTGTCCCATTCGTTGAAGAGATAATTGGAAACTATCAGAGAGGATTCTGAATCAACCACTGACTTCACCATGCGGCAAATCTTGGAGAAGATGGCGGAGCAGCATAACCAGGATAAAACTATACGACGCAATGAGCTCATTTGGAATCCCGGCCAAGCTTATCAGGCTTATACGAATGACAATGAGCAACATCACATGCCAGGTGAAGATGGATGCGAAACTTTCAGGTCCCTTTGCTACCACTAAGGATCTGCGTCAGGGAGACGGGCTTGCTTGTCTCCTATTCATTCTAATGATAGAGAGGGCCATCCGAGACTCGGAGGTGAAAACTTCGGGGACCATTTTCTATAAATCACTCCAGATCTTCTCATACGCTGATGACATAGACATCAGGGGTTTGAGGCTCTCCTATGTAGCAGAAGTTTACCAAAGGATCGAGTTTGCGGCACTACTAACAATCACCAGCGGCTTTGCTAACAAACACTGATTTATATAGGAGTGATGTACAGATAGGTGATCGCACCTTCCAAGTTCTCCAAAACCTCACCTATCTGGGCTCAAAAGTCAGCACATATAACAACATAGCGCAAGGGTGCTGGTTGCCAACCGGTCATACTACAGCCTGAGGAAACTTCTCCAATCAAAGTACCTGTCGCAACGGACGAAACAGGGACTGTATAGAACCTTTATAGTCGCAGTACTCACACACGCCTCTGAGACAGACAGAACGACGGAAATGTTGGATTGGCAGACGACGTCGCTAGACCGTGAGAGGTATCGAGGATTGTTGCAGCAGACCAAGACCGCGAAGCGATTGTAGCGCCAGATAAGTAACTAAATAGGTAAGCAACAACACTCAACATTTATAATATCGAAGGAAGGAATTGGTATTATGTATAGCTATTTCTACGATATTATGTGTATCGAAAACAGTAACGTTACATGGTTTAAATAAATTAAACTTTGCTGCTCGATCCTAACTTCTGCTTCTTACTTAACAGCCCGTTTTGTATCAACATTTTTTAATCACACAAAAATATATAAAAAACATTTAACAGCATTATTAATCTTCGTGGGTCACAGTTTGAAGACCCCTGCAATAGAGCAATAGTAGATGTTGCTGTTGTTTTTCCAGCATACTACACGTATTAGACGTAATATGCAATGTAAAATGTATCGAGTTAAGTCAATGCTTAATGATCTATCAACTTAGTTTCACTTACCAGCAGCATGCCTAATTAATCCTAATTAGTACTAGACGCTTTATATTATTGTGTGAATTTTTTCCCTCCGATCTCAGTCTCCGCTTTACCTTAGCTGTTCATAATCATATTTCTCTGTCTATCGTGAGATACACACACAGTTGAACCGGTTTAGGTTCAAGTCCACTATCATAACGAACATGCTCGTGCGGATCGATTCGGGTTGTCCTCCGGTTTTCTCTCTCAGCTGGTCGCCAGATTGTCCCTGACCGAAACACGATCAGGTTCACCCTGGTCCACGTCTCTTGCTCTTCGCTGCGCCGCATGTATACTCCCGCGCACAAGCATACGACGACACCGTACGTTGGATTGATTTTAAACGTGCATGATTTAGAGCTAATACCGGCAACAAACAATTACAAGAATAGTTTTAATTCGTTTTCTTTCCCCTATTAGTACAAGAGTAAGGATCAAGTCATAATCAGGAAAGTACCAAAGCATACAAGAAGGCACAAATATATCAATGCAAATAAGGTGTATATTTTTACAATTAAAAATTGCATCGAACTGAGATTAATTTGCTTTAAATCCCATACGATTATACGAAACCATAAAATTACAACGTTTAACAAAGTTGTACATAAATACACGAACTCTTTCGTCGCTCTTGGATATGCCCCAACGATTTACAACTGATTGACCAATGAGCGATTTGAGGTTCATAACGGAAAGAGGGGGAATTTGGCCGACATTCAGTAGAGTACGACCAGAACGATGAGACGATGTTTAGATCACACACAAAAAAAACACACATACACACACACACACACGCATACACACGCACGCGCATGTTTACACTCTTCGTCTCAAGGACAGCAACAACATTATGAGCACAATAATGATCGATCAAGCAAGCAGCACGCGGCACACGATCGAGTTTTCCCGCCAGCGTGAAACGGCAAACCAGCCAGCCGCCAGAGCTAACCACCACTCTACTACCCCCCCTCAGCAGGGTCTATGACCGATTCTTCCTTTGGCATTGGGAAGTGGTTCCCATTCGAGGGCGATGGGGTTGAAAGTCATAGTTAAATGCACCACAAAGACTGAAGCCTTACTGATGTGGGGAGGCTCACGCTAGCTGCATATTTTCCAACGATTTTACCTTTTCTTGCTTGTCCAATCGACTGAATATTTTGTAAAGTTTGATTGATTTGCGATAATGTGAAGCCTCTTTGAAATCTTTCTGCAAGTACATCCCAAAACAGCCTTAACATTTGATGTATTCTATCATTTACAGAATTGTACAGTGATGTCGCATAGTAAACGATAAACAGCGAGAGTTTTATTACATTTTTAGTCATGCCAGGAAAAGGGACTAGTGGTTCTTCTTTTCAATCTGGCGCTAGACAGAGAGACGAGAAATGGAGGTAAGCGGTCTACTGCTAACTTATACGTTCGCTGCTGAAGTATTCCAACATTGTATAATAAGACCTCTGGCGCTTCTAGAGACTATCCAGCGCAAACTCACGTGATTTGTGTTTCAATCCTGGAAAAGGACGCTAGGGTACCGGACCAGGTGTAAGTTCCTTGAACTACCTTCCTTAGGAGAACGAATTCATCAATCTAGACAGTCCTTCATGCCTTCCTTCAGTGCCAGCCATGTCGTTTCGTAATCGTGCTATGCTAGCCGTCACCGAACGTGGAACATCATCCAGCTCCTCTGATCACATATGCCGGGTCTTCTTCAAATGCCGTCGACGATGTCTTTGAGCTGGGCATTTCGTTAACAGATTTCACTGACCGTGTTTCCGTTTATGCGTCAAATGCAGTCTCTTAGTGTGCTTTCTTGTATCTATTTGTTTTATCTGTATGTTGTATCTGCATCTGTTCTAACATCGAGAAGACTTACTTGTACATCAAGCGAAAAATAAACATTAAACTTCGAGAGCCATCTCATATAAATTAACCCAGATCCTGGCTTGTGCTGCGTAAAGGTAGGTGATCGCACTTTGAATTAGTCCAAAGGGGTTCACCCCTCTAAGGTTTAAATTAAGCACATAAAACAACATAGACGTAGAGATACGCGAGAGTTTAAGGAAATTTCTTCACTCAAAACATCACGGTTTAACTGAGAAAGAATATGATTGATTAGGGAGTCTCAATATGCACCAAATTCTATCAATTAGGCCGATCATTAAGCGCAGTTTCTTATACACCAGAGGTTCGCTTTATGTAGTTATTGACACTTTGTTTGCTTCCTTCGAAATTACCGATCCACCACTTCATTACGATCACATTGAGCGTAAAATGGCATGATAAGCCATACTCTGCACAGTAAAATATGCTGAAACAAATATATGGTTCCATTTAACAAGCTAATCAAACCTCGGCGCAGCAGGGTCAACAGCAACAGTCGGCAATACATATAGTGCTTCCGGTATTCCGTAGCAATCGAAGAACGTAAACGTAAGCACCCAAGAAACGCGACGATACGCACGTACAACACACAGATTGTGACTGAACTGCAACATTGTTGCAAACGTAATCAACTGCAACGTTTCGCTCTCTCTCTCTCTCTCTCTCTCTCTTGTCTGCTTCGTAATGGTAGTAGAGTAGTGCTTGACACTTTGCTAGAGGTAATATACCGATTAAAAAAAACGGAATGAATGCACCACTAAATACGGTTAACCATAACATAAATAGCAATATTTTTTGCGGTTGATGAACGATAAATAAACGATAAATCACATTCACGCCTAATAGACTAGTAAGATTTGATTACAAATAATTCGCGTACAGCTCAAAGCTTCAAAAAATATTGTTCTTTCCCTAGTTAGTCAGCTGTCCCTGATTATATCGGTATTTCCTTCTCCGTAATTCATGTATTATAAACATCTCCGTTATTCATGTATTATGAATAGGGGTTAACAAACTTCAACAAATCGACGCTATTTCAATTCCAATCGTCACATTGGTCCCGAAGGGATCATCAATATATTTTCAACTCATTGCTTTCCTTTTTGTTTACATTTCCCGTTCCATGACGCAAGAGCCGGGATTTACTAAGAATCGAAGAAATGGCAACCGCTTGGCTAGATCCCAGTTTGCTGATAGCGCGTGTCTGCTGTGTATGCGTTGCGAAGTGTTTACTGTGCGCGAGCGAGCATCAGCACTATCGCGTGTGTAACAATACCGAGCGATAAGCCAAATTTCGCGTGCCGCAAGATGTAGTGCTGCTCGGTGATGTCGCGGCACCTGCTCGACCTACATATCGGCGGCTCGATAGATTTGATAGCATCGGGGATAGGGTCAGCCAAATCATCATCAACTTCGGAGCGACCACCCATCATCATCAAGTGTAGCCACATACACCGTATGTATGCGTACGAGTGAGTCTTTCGTTTTAAAAAGCAAGCGAGCCTCCTTTGCGAAATTCTGCATCTCAAACTCCCAATATCCGTTGCGCACATTGAGACTGTTTCTGAAGCCGTTATGCTATGGCTAACGCGTCAGTTACTGCACACAATTGATGCAACAAGAACTTTGATAGGGAAAGGTCCGGGGGTGGAGGTCCAAACGGAGTATCAAAAGCTTGACCCTCGGGAACTTGCACGGAACAGTAGTAGTAGCAGTAGGTACCACCGAGAAGATAGGTAGGTGCGAGTTATTTCAGTTGTATGACTCGATTTTTACAACCAGACGAAGAAGCTCTATCGTCGGTACATCATAGTACGCTCACGAATCAAACTAATTGCGTCATCGTTTGCGGCCCCGGTTATCTGTATCAGTGCGCGGCCAATTGAAAAGAAGGTCAAAGGCATGCTGCTGCCGATGAGATTTTCCTAACGAATATGCATTTTGCACAAGAAATAGGAATGTGATTATTTGGACCAAGTAACGCTTTTCAATTAAACTCAGTAAGTGTAATCGGAAAGCCTGTGGAGGAATACGCATTTCACAATGTTACTCCGTTTGAAATAAAAAAATCTTCAAACTATGTTAAAGTTTTTAAATATTTTCCAACATTATAGATAAATTCATCACAGAATTTCTAGGAATTGCCATAAGCTAACACGCGGAGTTTAACTTCAATTCGTTGAATAAAAAAAAAGATACACTTAAGAATCTCTACTGGGTCACAAATTTATTCGCACTGATCGCTCTGTCTGATGCAACCGTTCATCTTGAGAAATAATCCCATAAGAGAGATCGTTCCAAATCTCGTCTTCAATCAACTCAAAGCGCATTCTTCGTCGGCCGCTAGTCGACGAGCGCGTCAATTTCGAATCGCCACACCGTCTCCCAATGACCTCGACTAAAAATAGCACAACAACCCTGTGACGCGCGCGCGTACTTAGTGTGTGTGACAAAACTCGTGAAGGTCATTTATGACCGAAAACGGCCCAAGAAGCATATCTGGCGAGCTTGTGAGTCGTTCGATTTCCATTTGCTTCATTTGCTGAGGGCTCGCTCGCGTACACACCCTGTGGAAGAGGCGCACGATCTTCGCACCTCTCGTCAACGCACCTGGCTTGGTACTATGCAATTTGTCAAGTGTCATAATTGATTTTGTATGTCAAGCTATTGCTCTGGCTCTTAACGAAAGTTAAACACAAAGCAAAAAATATACTATACGTTCTGGCTAAACGTCGGTGAGCAATGGTAAATGCACGAGGCCGCATCATCATCAAACAAGCAAGCACATGAGAGAGCCGTGTTGGTGCTTTTTTTTTTGCATTGGCAAAATTATTGCACCCTCGCATCCGAACCGCGCGCGTGAGATCATTGACCCCTCGGCCGGTGGTGGTGGTGGTGGAACAAAATGATTTTACAATTGTGTTAAACGATTCAGTCGTTTTTACTGCCGTTCATCGGGGTAGGGAACTTCGATGCTTAAGTGATGAAGTAAATAGTAAGAAAGCTCAAGTTTATAAATCAAAGTTCTACGAAGCACATAGATCATAGTTCAACTATCTTTGAAGTACGGACAGATATTGGTTGCATTATCAATTCATTCGTGGATGGTGAGTGGAGGACCTGCAATTGAATTTTAGTTTTTCTTGCCTCTGAGTTATCCAGTTGCAAATAATGAGGTCCATTCTGAGACGAGTTGGTGAAATACTGACGCCATAACGCTGTGTACCTTGGATTGAGGAGTCAGCGTAGTCATCTGGACGATGAAGAAAATCTTGGAAATGATGGACATTGTTATGCAAAACTTGCCATCCATGTCCAACAGGTATTCGTGCTTTATTTACTGAGTGACACAGCTTGAGCAGCTGGCAACACTCGTAAAACTAGATTTTCAACGATACGAGATCAACAACGACCGATCGAACAGACTTCCAAATAACTTCAACAGCGATCGATAGCTTTTTGGGGGAAACGACTATTAAAGATCACTATTCTGCTTTATATTCTTTAGTAGGAGCCCAGAGAAATGGTGCAAAGTGGAATTATTATTACGACAGTCAAGGCAAAAGTCCCTGCTCATTGACTTGGGAAAACATGCAATTCCTTCTTGTATAAAGGAGCAAGAAAACATTCTACTACATCTTGCAAGGAATCGAAAAAGGTTAACAGATTTTAGTTCAACCAGTTAATGTTTTACTTTAGACCGAACAAAACCGGAGTATGGTTTGAGCTTTACTTGCTCTATCATGAAAAACTTGAGATGGCGCTTGACCTGGCACACACACATTATTGAATTGATTGATTAATTTGAAGATCATAAAAATGGTGACGGGCAATGCAAATATAATTCTACTTACACGTAAGGTCCAGATTGAAGTCATCTTGGGTGTAGCGGTTACGCCGCCCGCTGACTATCTCCCGAATAAGATTCGTTGGATTAGCCATGTGGCCGACGATGGCTCGGTTGATGCGGTACAAGAGCGGAAAGCGGAAACTGCCTACCGGTTCCGCTCTGCGTTTTTGATGCTGTTTTTCCTTCTCGCTAAGGTGTGGAACCGCGGTCCGATGCGTTCTGTTGTCTTTGTTGTGACTTCGAAGCCCTCGCTCCTGTTTGTGCAATTGCGTTTGTGGGAGCTCTGTATGTTCAACTTGTACTGCGATTTGTAGTGAAGTTTTGAAACGCGCGGACGTATGCTCATGGAGTGTTGTTGTTTGTTGTATTACAGGTTTTCTTCGGCTTTTAGGAGTGTATGTTGCGTGAGGTTGGTGTTCACTGCTGCTGCTCTTCTTGGGCAGTGTGAAATAGAAGAGAACAGTGCCACACGGCTGATTGTGAGGTTTTCCGGGGCGCTTCAAATTGATCTCCGCTGTACCCAACGGATTAAGCAGCTTGCAGGGAGCACGATCATGGGATGAGCTTATAAAACGCCGTAGTATTTAAACACAACAGAACACACACAAACGAAACAACGATCGGTTGTTTGTTCGATCACCTCTATGACTATCACTAGCAATAATGCGCGGCTTCTATTACGGCTTCCAGATCACGTTGGTGGTTTCTCTTCAACACAAACACACCCTCTTCTGCTTGATGTAGCTATATTTGCTTTAGCTTTGTGTGCCACTATCCACTACTTCGCTATTTCATTATCTGATACACATCGTCGGCCAATTTCCACCACAAGACAATACACGCTTTCTAGCACCGGTAGTGCCGATCAGGATCATTCTGCTTTCTTCCACACACACTCTCTCTCTCTCTGTGCCAACCCACAAAAACACGGGACGGTGTTCTTCCAACTTTTCGGAACCACGTACTCGCCGCCGAAGGAACACATCACACTACGATCGCTGTCTTAACATTGCTCCATTTTTTCCCTGTCTATTCTTCTGACTATCGGGCTCCATCTGACCGACACATACAAACGTTGTTGGGCCACTTATCCATTCGCGAACTCACGTAGGGGAAGGTTGATAGAACAGGGTAACAGGGGGACCTGTTACTGATGGGGGAAGGGCGGGCACTGACTGCGCTAAAAAGCCCTGCTGTCTGCGAGCTACGACAAAGCTGTGATTCTACTCAACGCGGCCGCGACAGGTGGTGGTGATAACAGGCAAACAAACACACTCTCTCCGTAGCACCGGCATTGGCAAACGGAACACACAAAAAAAAAACAAGTATACGCACACACATATAACACGTTAAAATCTTGGTTCGTATCGCGAACCTTCAACCAACCATTTCGGAGGGTTGTGTATACAGGGATGATGACTAACAGATGCACTTAACTAACACACACGTGAAGGTTGTTGGGGACTTTGTGCCGCCTAAGGGATCATCTCCAAGAGATGTCTAGGACTTTTATTCACGGCTTGCACAACACTTACTGTACACACCGCGTGGCACACATTGGGATCTAACACAGCTTAGCACAATGTTAAGCAGACACTTGTGTTATTCTATTGCACGCGTTTTTGCTTCCACCAAAGCAACATGATCCTCGTAGCTGTAGCTGCACACTGCGAATGTGTGTTACTAAACGGTAGGTGGCTCTCTCTCTCTCTCTCTCTCTTTCCTGCTCTCTCCAAACAATTGTTTGAGAAAAGTCTCAGAGATGTGGCGCACTCTTTCTCTCGTTCTCGCTAGGTGGTTGAGAATTTTCGCGACCAGCTTCTCATTTAAACAACGCAAGCATCATCCCCTTTGCAGCGGTATTCGTGCGTGAGTTTGTTCTTAATTTGTGCACGATCACGAACATATCTATTTCCTTCGCGTTATGCTCCTCTGCCGTGTTCAATACAATTAAAGCGCGGATCTACTACTGCCAGGCGCACAGGCACAGATAGCCATGCTGTGAGAGAGGTGATCTTCGCTGACAGTCGTCGTCACTACTACTCCTACCGATGCACACAGGCGCGACTTAGGTGACGCGGACACCCCTTATCTTCACCCTGTCGTACACGACAAAAAAACGATGCATAGCGCCTAGCATAGCTCCTCACTCCTTTTCCCGCACGCAGGCTACGTCCCGAGGAAGCATTTTTGCGCTACAGTATGCGATCTCTTTTCTGCCCCAATCTGCTTCACACAGCCACACGGCCGTAACCGCGCAACCCTTCCCGAAGGATGTATAAATTGCCGGTGCGCGTTAACACTGTCACCACGTTTATTGCATTGATTATTAATCTATTACGCGAAACATTGAGATTTTCGTGGACCGAGTTGACTCTCACTTCCGATTCACCATACAGCTGCTAACCTTATGACCCGATTCGCGTCTACAGCTATGTGGATGATGCGCACCATTTTTTTTCACACACGCACGGAAGTCACAATGCTTGTGCTGCTTTACAAGCTGTACAAGTGACGTCTTACAATTTAAAACAACACACACGTTGAATGGCTAATATCTAGTACATTGTTTGTCTCTTGCACGGAAGAGAACCACACTTTACACACATACACAAAACATTGAATAATAATTTGCTAAGATAACACATAAAATTGCACTCGCCGTTTCACTCAATTGCACTGGTTTTGTAAGTACTCCCGGATACTGTGAAGAAAGCAAGAAGAAAATAGAAAAAAAAGATTAATTTACAATTGCATTCGATACACGGTGAATTAGTTTGTACGACACAGTGTTCGGCAAGTCTTAAAAGAAATGTCCAGTAGTTTAAAATTATACGCGATTCGAAGTACACAACAACCTAAGGGAAGGCTAGGTCTGGTTTGTCTGGATCAATCTCACTAAGGACTTAATCTAAACTTTAAATTAAATGTCTAATCGTTTCAAGCCTGCAAATACGCGCCTTTCAAATCATTACGTTAAGTAAGATTTCCACCAGGGTTCATAAAGTATCTGCGTAAAACCTTCTTTTAAGCTGTACAGGATGTGCAAGGTAAATTTGACAGTTACGATTATGTTTATAATTCATGATTGCCCTGACATATCAACACGATCAATATGCAATCGAAAGCTTATATTGTATACTAACTGGTGAAATTTTTTCAAGTCCAGCAAAAATGATTAACTCGTCCGAAAAACGGAAACGAATCACGTGCATCATGATGATCCTCGCCGGAATGCCGTGTACAAATCATCCGGAGCAACATGGAACCAAGCAACGGCTAATTAGCAAGAAGAAAAAAACATTCTGGACCACAAGATTGCGTTCGCACTGACACTTTCTTGGTCGATCTGCAGGTGCGAGTGTTGCAAGATCGAATTTCGGGCGTGGGGAGGGTTAGGGATTAATTTGGAAACGGTAGTAAAGCTTTGGATGACCAAAGTAGCCAATGGCAGACCATAAGTGTTTCAGCAGGATGGCAGACCATAAGTGTTTGAGCAGGATTCTGCACCTTGTTATACGGCTGCTAAAACTATAAAACGGTTTGTTGACAATTTTGCTGACTTCGCTGCACCAAATGTGTGACCACCTAACTCGCCGGATCTTAGTCCTTTGTAATATTTTGTTTGTGGCAAAGTTGCACGTGACACTAATCGATCGTCCAGCAACACCAAGGCGGAACTAGTGGAGAAAATTAAGTCCGTTTTTGCGACCGTTCTTAGGGACACGGTTTTCCAGGAGTTGCGCTAGGTTACGGATTTTTTTTTCCGTAGCTAACTGTCAAATTTTCCTTGCACACCCTGTAGTTCCCTGGCTTGACCGGTAGTATAAAACGAGAGCGAGAAGTAAATATAAAACATTCGAAAAAGTACACTCGGAAAGTTTTAAGTGATAATTTTCGAAAGATCGATCATGGCAGGTCTCCGGAGTGTGAAAGGCACATCAGTTTACAGTTTAAGTTTCTGTCGATATCAAGTTTATAAATAAGAAATTATACAAATCCAGCAAAAAGTATAATTTGGAAAATATCGTGTTTTTAATTCCCATTTTTGGATGCGAAACATCATGGATTCAAATACCGGCTTGCGATATTTCTTTAGCAGAGTTCTAGTTTTTCCTTTAATGTCTAGACTTTTCCATTAAAGAAATGCTTATCCCTAATCTAACCAAAATACAACTTATTGCTGTTTTTAACATGTTACCTGTACGATCTAGAAAATACTTTTAAAAATATTGAAGTAACAGCATGGATAATTTCTGACTTTATACATAAATCTACCCATCTCCTACACCATTAAATCTATTATCTTCATGATTTTGATGACTCCCTTTGAGTGCTACCAGCGGACAGCTTTATCTACATTAAATAAATGGTTGAGTAGTAATCATAAGTAATGATCTTATAGAAAATCGAAATGAGTAGTCGAATTGTATTTCTAGTTGTGATCCGCGCCAGCAACAATCACAAAGTAACAATCCTACGTGACGTACACTTTTGTGTTGGGGGTCTAGATTTTCTTGAAAATGTTTAGTAGAATCATTACTCATTTCAATAGTTGGCACATGCTATGACAGTCGCGCTATCATAACTAAACAGAGCTCCAGACACTGTAATATTTAACTTTAAAATAATGTTGTATCGACGCGCTTGCTCGGGCATTATCCCGCCCCTATTGCTTAAAAGCAATGGGCTGCAAGCTTGAATGCTTCAACCTGTAAACCAAAGAAACAAGACAGATGCTGCTTGTTCAATTTAACCAATCTTGTACTCCCTCCCGTTTTTTTTTTTAGTATCTATGCTGCACACCTACATACATACATACAGGCATGATTATGTACAAACACACGAGCGTAGAGCCAGCTCAGTCACGGTCAAAGGTCTGCCAGCTCCATTAAGCCAGACTACAGAGAGTGTGCGTTCCATGAGAGTTCTTTCTTTGGCTTCGTTCACGCTGCGAACGGGAAGCACGAGATAAATTGAATTAAGCAATCCCGAAATAGATCTAGACAGACCCGAACCCAAATGACCTTGACATTGAGGAAGTCTGGATGGATGGATAGTTAATTAGCCGATGGCAGGGAGAAGCATTGTGTGAAAAGGATGGGTGGTGGGTTCTTTCGCTTTCGTAATGAATGTCTTCCTTTCGAATGCGGCACGAAGAAGAAAAAAAAAAGGGCAGCTAAACTCTCCCCCTTTGTACCGAATTCTGTTACGATCATTCAGCTTCTGATGTAAATGGAATGTGGTGTCTGCGTTTGCGCAACCATCCAGCGTCCGACATTGACAGGGATCACTAGCGTCGAACGCGATCTTCGTCGAGAAAATCAAGAAAATTACTGGCGCGATATTTGAAGTTAAACTCAAATTTGATCTTGAGTGGCCTAGTTCGGCGTTCAGGGTAGGTTATAGAAATTATCAATTTAGTTTCTTAGACATAGGTCCTAAACACTATCTTGTATTCTTTGTTCTCGTATGCTTACTCTTACTCGGCGAAAGAATTTTAACAGTATGCCATGTAGTAGATCAGACCTCCTAATTTCTCGCTATCTACATTACCAAAGACTTACCGAAGACTGCCATAAAATAGAATCAGAATTGCATACTTTTGTTGTGAAATTTTGTTCCAATTGTTAAATTTAAGCTCATTTTAGCGAATTCTTTCACTAAAACAAGAATCTTTTGGACTGACTTTAGACTCTCTCTATGCCCAATAGTCAGAGGCTGCATATCGTCGTCCTGCTGGGTGGGATTGTGTTTTCTACAGGTTAGACATCTATTATAACGCACCACTAACCTCCAATCGAATTGTAACTTAATAATACGCACTCTTCAAATAAATCTTAAGCTCATTTTAGCGAATTCTTTCACTAAAACAAGAATCTTTTGGACTGACTTTAGACTCTCTCTATGCCCAATAGTCAGAGGCTGCATATCGTCGTCCTGCTGGGTTGGATTGTGTTTTCTACAGGTTAGACATCTATTATAACGCACCACTAACCTCCAATCGAATCGTAACTTAATAATACGCACTCTTCAAATAAATCTTTCCTTGACACAAAGTGGAACAGATTTATCGCAAAAAATTACCAAAACTGTCATGTTGTGCATTACACAATGTGTAGTTGGGCGCTCCTGATTAAACGACACCAAATAAACCATAGCGAACGAACCCCCCGACCGAACAACCGGGGATGGATGGCACCACGCGCGCGCTCTTTTCCGTACACGCGGCGCGACAAAATTTGCATACGACCGTTGGAACGTTACACGTTTGCCAGCGTTCACCTCCGCTATGTTTGAACGCGGTGACGAATGCAACAACGAAAGTGGGTGACGCTCGAAACAGGGAAAGAAACACACAGTAAGGTAGTGCGAGCAGGAGGAAAAGAAAAAAAACGAGGGCGAGAATGAGAGGCATAAAAATAGCCTCGAATTAGCGCACGCTTAAAAACTCGCGTTGTTCAAAGTTAACCACTCATCAGAAAGACAAACACACACGCGCGCGCGCGCTCACATATAAATTTGCCCTTGCGCATGGCTTCCCTATTTCGATCAGCTGCTAGGCTTGATTAATCGGCCGAGGCGCACGCTTCGCGTTTATGTTGCTTAAGCAAAACGGTCACTAGGCAAGCAGTTGTGGACGATCGTCGCCAAGTGACGAAGACCATAGATCATACAATGTATTTCGTTAAATTTATATTTTCATACGTCGAATCTTCGCTGTATTTTGCTGTGCTATAGTTCGTGAAGATAGTTCTAAGTTGAAATTTCCATATGTACTATCGGCATCCAATCGTACACTTGATTGATGGGCTCCAACTAGATCGTCCATAACGTTAATTTTGACTAACATAACATCACGAACTCTAGCACAAAGCTCAAGCTGTTACGACAGTGGTTTGGTTGTTTGGTGCATTTTAGAGATGAAAATAGCAACTCTTTTCAACGAATTCATTCATTCTTACTCCTTCACCTTTGCGATTCGAATCGTTTAACAGCTCATTTGCTATTCGAAGCGTTTAACAACTCTTTTGCGATTCGAATCGTATAGCAACTCTATTGAAAGTTTTCAATAGCCATAGTTATCATAAACTTATCATTATCAAAAGAGTTCTTAAACGATTTGAATCACAAAAGATTTGTTAAACGATTCGAATCGCAAATGGATCGTTAAAACTCTTTGTGAAGAGTTTATTTAACTCATTCTTTATGAAGATTCAAATAAATCATTCGCTCTTACTCAGTTCGCACAACGCTAGTGCATTTTTGAACGTTTCTTGAGGTTTGATCAATATTGGATTTGATATCTTGGACATTTGTAATTGAATATGCGTTAACGTAATTGATTTTTCTTCTGAAATGCTTGGCGGTGAAAACCTTTTAACAAATGTATAAAGGACGGCCTGGCTTTGTTATAACTAGTGTTGGGTAAATCTGATTCAGATTCTTGAATCTGAAGGAATCGTGTAAGAGAATGAATGACTCTGAATCTCTGTTATAAAGATTCATGAAGCCTCAAAGATTCATAAAACCTCAAAGATTCATGATCTACGAATTGATAGAACGAATGGCGGCCGCTCGAGGGCCCCCCCCCCCCGTTCCACAAATCCTCCTCGTAGTTGAAGGGGCCTCACAAGCC
>KZ061651.1:26739-60420 GCA_002091835.1 Anopheles maculatus
TGCGCTATGATACAAGAATTTTGTAAGGATTCCTGAAAATATGAGATTTCATGAATCTTTTAGGATTCATGAATCGTTGGGGATTCATGAGGAGTTGACTCATGAATTGAATGACTCTTCACTGAAGATTCATATGAATGACTCTTTCGATAAGATTCATTAAGCACAACACTAGTTATAACATTTAAGTTAACAGGAAAAAAAATACAAACGGCATCCGACTAGGAAGCAAGGTTAGCCAAAAATCGAAAAATAAATAAATAAATAAATGAACAACGTCGATAATTGAAGTGCCGAAGAAGCCGAACAACAGTACAATTTGTAACATGTATGCAGATAGGATTAGAACCAACTATCCGTCATTAACATTAAAGTTATTCTTTATAAAGCACTTTTAGTGTATATTTGTCGAAAACTCGCTTCATCAACACAATCAAACCTAGCTCATTACTTAGTATGTAAGCATTAAGTGCGTTAGTTCTCGATTAATTTTTAATCAAGAACTATAAAAACATATTTACTAACTAGCTCTGACGAATAAACAAGTGAAAGTAAAAACTAAAATAACAACACATCACCGATTCCCTATGGCTCTTACAGTGAAAATAATATTCACATCCTTTCTCAGAGGGATCTATACCAACACATTCGAAGGACGTATATTAAAAAGAAAAGCCGATAATCGGACCATTTCGATGAAGCGTGGTGGTGGTGTAAGCATAAAACAAGCAAACCCCGTAAAGCAGAAGAAGCGACAGTACAACACAAGCTTTGTATTTGAATAACGAAAGGCGAGAAAAAGGGTAAAATAATGAAAGGAGAAGCATAGAGAGAGAGAGAGAGAGCAGTGATCGAAGAATTGTTGTGCGTTAGCTTTTCTTACTTTTCTTTTCATCCACTTTCGGTCATCCTTGAAACCTGCGCAAAGTTCCCAAACAGTTTTGCTTTACCGATTAGCTGTCGGACAGGATGCTGCTGCTCTGGGGGTTTGTTGTTTCAAGCAGGGGAAAATAAAATAAAAACCGACCGTTTCGTTAAACCACACACAGGATGTACGTTTGGTTTGGTGCTATCCTTGGACAGGTAAGTGTCTTTTTTCTCTTTCTCTTTCATTTCGTTATTCATCTCTGTTATTTCGATTTTTCCCCAAACGTCTTATGATTTTTTTTTCCATAAAGTGCAATGATGACTTGTAGCATCATACATTTAATGAGAATAAAAAATAAAATGCTGTAGCATGTAGCAAACAAAATAAATATAAATTGCTTTAAACTAAATTATACGCAGTCTACGGTTAGAGTACAACGCCAGGTATGTTTTTGCACCCAATAATAAACATGTTAAACTAGTTGATGTGCTGACACTTCGAAAGAACACAATCCTCTTTCTTTACTATTTGAAAAGCCGTGTCATTGCATCCTACGGCACCACACAAACTCTGCTATGATAAGATACTGATTTATGAGTATTTTAACATTCGTTAGCTTTCACGCTGCACATTGTCAGTATTTCATAGCTCAGTACCGTTCGTGAATACAGTGGTTTTCAAAATAAAGTACCCACCCCATAATTTTTCGCATTTTTGACATGTTTTTAATATGGAATGCAGCTATAATGCTGCCAATATTATGTTATATCATACTGTTTATATGCTCCAATAGATTCGCTAAATTATTATAATAAAAATTGTGTTTCTACACTCACTACAAGTATTTCCAATTAAATTGTGTAGAAAAATCGTTTCAAAATAAAGTGCCAACTGTGTAAAATCGACCATAAACCTTTCGTTTTGGTGCTATAAAAATCATCTTGTTTGTGTTCACGTGTTGACATGAGTTTTACATGTTTACCTAAATGCATTAGCACATGTTTTTTTTTTTTCATATAGAAAAAATACTACTCAAATTACTAAACTGGCAGGACTACAATTCTTTTGCGTATAAGAAAGTTAGTAGTTCGCGATAATCGATACAAAACGGATACCAGAATTGTGCGAGAGGTGAAAAAAGAATCCAAAGGTGGAAGTCCGCGAGATCCAGGACATCTTTTCGGCTTCCTATTTCTGCAACTTCCGCCGGATCAAAGGGCAACAATCTTGCTTATAACTTTATAACTTTATAAGCAAGGCCAATAAATCAAAAAGGTTAAAATTTGCAAAGGAATATGAGGATAAGCCATTCGAATTTCGGAAAACAGTTCTTTGGATAGATGATTATGTGGTGCAGATCGGATGACGAGATGGACAGGAGTAGGAGGTTTAATCCCAATCGACGGAATAATGACTTCTGATTCCTACATCAGCATTCTGCAAGAAAATCTGGAAGTGTCTCTCATCAAGATGGGCTAAAATGAGAAGTTCATCTCATCCAGCAGGATAATGACCCGAAAAACACTGCAAACACAACGAAGGTTTGCTTCGGTTCGTGTATGTAGGATTAAACCACTGGAATGGCCTCCCCTAAGCCTACAAGACCTCTACCTTGTCGAGAATTTTTGAGAACCTATTTTGAAAACGACTGGAAAAACCTCGATCAATTTAGTTGAATGTATGTAAATGTTAAAAGTTGACTATTTTAATGAATAGGTAGTGAATCAGTTTGGCAATGTTTTCTTATTCAAATTCCAACACTTCGTTTTTCACTCCATAACGGCAAAAATCTAAAACATGAAGGAGTGGGTACTTTATTTTGAGAACCATTGTATCTTTGATATTATGCAGGATTATGATGCACATTATACATTTTGTACTACGTTTTGCAGGTGGGTTAATCAGTAAAAATATTGAGTTTGATATTTTAGCAACACTGAAAGAACAATTGCAACAAAACATTCTTTGAAAGACATTTGAGAACTTGTTAATTTCTCACTCTTAATTTTCTCTAATATTTTGTAAAATCTCTCTCTCCGCTTTAAACTTTTCCTTAATCTCTTCAAATATTCCAATATTACAAGTGTATCTACCTCTACAGTTTGTATCATTCACAGATTACATGTTATAAGCTAGCTATTTACATGTGTCTATTGGCCTTCTAAGCTGTTGAACGATAGTAAACCTTCATCCTAACCGATCGATCTCGATTTGAACACATTTTTGGGATGTCTTGAGAATAGAGTTAGGTCTCGGACTACCAGCGTTCGGGGGAATGATCCGGACAGCCTATTGCAAAGAAGGCTGCATAATAGCCCGAAAAATGTTGCTCTTAACTTACTTTGCGAATCCGGTTCAATGTGAGTGTCCTAGGGCACAGCTATCGATGATTGAAACATAAAGTTAAGCTTTTAGCAGTTTTATACCAACATTTGGGAAGGTTAATTGTATGAACCCAAAACAAAACTCCAATTCATCGCGTGCTACGGGTGCGAATGTACCTGCTGCTCCATCAACCCCTTTACCATCTCTTCCGTTTCCCGCACATTACGCATGACTGTGCTTCTCTCGCTCGCTCTCTCTCTCTCTCTGTTCTTCAATTTCATCTTCTTCAACATGAAGCCAACAAAAACCAGCTGGTCGCCGTTTTGCGGTTAGTAGGAGCTCTTTGTTTCGAAGTCAACTACTTTCACGTTTGTAGTAACAACCATCTCTCTCAAACTGTGTTACATTCCCGCACTCTCATTCTCTTTCTATTGGTTCTAACAAATCGCAAACGTTTCGCTCTATGCTCTCTGCTGTTTTGCGCTCTCGCCTCACTTTCGGGAGGAGGCCAAAAAGCCGGCAAACTTACACCCTCCGGGGCAACCCTTGTACGTTGCTTTGGCAGGAATAAGAAAGAAAACAAAGCGCGTGCCGAATGGAAGATATCTCTATAACCCACCCTCTATCTGGTCACTGACATTCCGATTCACCCGATACAACATACCAACTCGTGTAAAAGGACGAACAAACACAGCCATACGTACATGAGTGAGTGATACACACTAAAAGGCTCACAGCCCGAAAAGGGGTACACACCGCAGCTAGGCGAACGTCATCATTATGGTGATGGTTCAAACATTGCGTGCGAACAAAGGAACGATTACTGTAGTAGAGCATATCGTATGAATCTATGGATTCCCCACGTTACGTTTAGAATTCTATATGATTGTAGATGTAGCTCATTTGTTGTTAATTTTGAGGTTAGATACATAACAAAAACCAACTCAAGACAGGCGTAAAGTCGTCTTTTTAGACTTTAAAAATGTTTATGACATGTATCTCAGTGCAGAAAATGTATTCCAAACGTGTCTTAATTTACGCTAGTTTAGTTTATTATAATTGTGCGATGATAACAAACTATTTTATCGAGTGGTGTCTATTCTACTAGCTATCATGCTTCTTTACAGGTATTAGCGATTTGAGAATTAAGTTTAAGCATTAAGTTCATCGATTGTAATTCAGAACAATATTCAATATGAATGGATTGAATGGACAGCAAGATCGTGCATATTTGGACTCGTACAAACAACAATTTTTAATATATATTTTTTTAAATATACTTTTCTCTTGTTTTGTTCTACAACCTCTAGAAGTCTTAATCTGCCATTTTTGGCTTTCTTTACTTCAGTACACCCGTTGCTGGATTGTATGTCCTGCGTACGGAGAGCCAATCCAGACGAGGTTTGATACCCGGTATTACCGTTTGAAGACTTTGTAGCACAACAAATGCTACAAATTAGCTTAGGAAAAAGCCTGAAAAATTATGCATCAAATGTTTAAATTACAAATCTCAAAAAGGAAAACTTTTGTTTGTGAATTTAAGTTCAGCAGTTTCGTCCCTTACGCAAAAAGGATGTACAAAATCACTCGTTATTTGATTTTCCAACGATAAAGAAACACATTTTAATGGTTCAAGGAAGCCGGCTTAAGGATTTATTGACCCTACATCTTAATAACTGTCACGAGATGTCTTAACCTGCCATTTATGGTATACCTTGATTTGATTTTACCCGTACGAGGAAGATGGTCCGGATGAGACTTGTTACCCGGACCTACCGTGTGAAGATCGGTGCCGTTACTGCATTTGCCCCTATAATGTTATATTAATAAAATCGTATCGTAAGATTATGTATAAGCTTACCGTTGTTTACCACCGTATCATTTTGTTAGGGAAGCTGACGATGGGATACACTCATCGTTTATAGTGTCGGTCCGGTGGATCGGTCTGCTGCTATGGAATGCATCTTCGGCTATTTTCAAGCGAAGAGCTTGCTCTCTGTGCTGACAAAGAATGAAAAAAGAAAGAAAGGAAAAATACACAATGACGAAACATTGTTGATCGGGCGCAGCAGTAAGGGATACACAAATTTTGGTTGCTTTACAGCATTTAAAGTCCACACCACGCGCACTCACACACACACACACGCACACTTGAAACGCAATAAGAAAGGAGAGCACACGCTAGCACTGTCTCTAGTGCACACGTTCACCAACACACGATATTATACACACTGCGCGGATATTGTTGTATTGAGCGACGTGACGACAACGCAATTCTTCCTTCATCGAACACACACGTACACACACACACACGAAGACAGCACAGTCCTTTACTCGCTCTTCCTCTTCGACCACAGGCTCTTTACCCTTTCCGCCTTCCTATTCAAACTCTTCTCGCGATCTCGCTGACAGCGGCAGCATCACCTAGGCCAAAAAACTATCCACCAGCAGGCTATGCAACACTTGCCGAAGTAAGTTTGCCTACACTGTTCACCACTGTCACCAATTAATGAAGTGATTCGCGTTGGGCCACGGCACACCAATCTTCCGCATACCCGTACAGCGGGAACAGAAGATTCCGTCCGTCGATGTTTTACGCGATATGGTCGTCGATGCTGCTGTTTCTACACCGGCAATGCCGCAGACTAGCGTTCGCACCGAATCGCCAGACGGAATGTTCCGGATTAACGGCCGTCCATCTGGAGCATCCGGAAGGGAGAGGAAGGCAGATAACGTACCGCACCATCTCCACCAAACTCACACACCGTACGGATATGTTTTAGCCTTGGCAACGGGCAATATTTTACCTTTTCGTCGTTAGCAGTCCTCCTCGTACACTTGACAGTTCTCCTGCAGGAAAGATGACAACTCTGCACTGACATCCGGACCACGGGCTTGCTGCGCCTTTATTTCGCTTTGCACGGGAAATAAAAGCGGAACCGTGGAACTTATTTAGCCGTGCTAGCGTACTCGGATCGTACTGCACGGTGATGGGGTTCTTTGTTGCGAGGGCACCGCAAACCGCCTAGTGCAGTTGCAGGGTCTCGTGCGGGTTAGGTGAGAATTGTACAAGTTCACACACGAATGGCGAATGCCACCTTCGAGTGGCAAGCTAGCGTTTTGAGAAATCTGTACTGAAGCCGGTTTCAGTTTTCTCATCCAGCTTTTGCTAGCGGTTGCGATCTCGATTGAAGTACTGAACCCGGCGGTGTAGTCGAAACGTTTCACAATTTCATGAGCTCGCGGTTCAACTGGGGGAATCGGATGGAAATGATTGAACGGATAGATGAATGGCTAAATTTATAGAATAAGCATAGATATTAATGCATCAAAGTATAGTGTCGCACAAAGAGAGTGTTAGAAATGTTTGAGAAAAATAACTGCAACTTTAATCATTATGAAAGTCTTCAAAGAAGACAAGAACATTTCGAAAGTCGGTTCGAAATGCTTAAACGCTTCGTTATAAAGCGTTTTTAACTGTCAGAAAAACGTCAAACGCAATTCAATGTTCGCTTCTACTGTAGGTGGTCATGAAGAAAACGGTTATAGAAATGGTTGGAATTACCGTTCAGCCTTTTTTAGTCAATAAACTTTGCAACATTCACGATGAATTCTGTTATAAAGAACTTCTCAGAACTGTAGATTATCTTGGGAAAGTTAAGGAAGCATTACAAGAACCATTCAAGGCAAGCGTTTCACTCAAAACTCAACTCAAATAAATTGTTTTCCTAATTCACCAATCACTATTTTAGTTTAAAATTTTCTAGTTCCCTCTTTCGTCTACGTGTAATAGTGGCACTAGTAAAATATTTAAAAAGTCAGTCCATATTCACTGAGATGTTTTCTGTACTTGCTAAAATGATCTCTGGATTCCAATTCAAAAGTAAACAGAAGAAAATCATAACCGTTTTTGTATTGATACGTAAACGTGCAATACTGAGCAATTTTATACAGGTTTTCATTTCACAAAAAGTAAAACACATTGTCATTTGGATGTCTTAAGCTATAATTGTGGTAAACAATGGTTTATCAATTCGGTTTACCTAAACTCCAAATCATTTTCTGAATTTAAACATGCAACTTCCCCTGTTTCAGTGATTCGCTCATCATACAACATCTGCACTAGACTGCTATTGGCCAACGTTTGTGGGCAAACCCGTTTATTTTAGTACAACGAAGCATATCACGATTTATTTTGTATAAGGGACTCTTTATTGTATGATATAGTTGAAGTACAATTTTCGTATTACAAACATCGAAACAACTGAAATATGGATCATTAGTTTTTGGTAAGGTTTCTTGATTTTCTTTCTGTTTGCTGTTCTCGTGTGCTGTTGATGTGTGTGGTTTGTTTGTGTTTTGTCTCATTCGCAACTTCATCCCCCACACAGTGAGGCCGTTGCTGGAAACTATCGTCTACTTTACACGAAATTACCAATGGTGTTTTTTGTTTTACTCGCATGAAGACAACATTGACATTGTGGAAACATTTAGACATTCAAAATGTAGGATTTTTGCTTTTTCTCGCTTACTCGTTTCGCTTACCCTATCGCACACATATGTAGAGTGAGTGTGTTTATCCATAAGAATTAGTGTATATCCTACGTGTCCTTGCATGTGGTAGGATGTGTATTGTTTTTTTTATTTTATTTTAGTTTTTTTTATTGAATAAATAACAACATTCGTCTTTCGCATTCTAGTATTTTGTTTGTTTTGTTTTTTGGATAAGGTTCAATTGTATCATTCAATTTCCTGTAAACTCGGTTCTATCAATAAGTTTTCTCTTCCTCGCAACCATTTACCGCAGCTTAATGCTTTTCCTTGGGAAAAGCCATAACAAAGGGTGTAACATCGTTTGCACCCTCTACGTGCCTTTCGTTCTTTCTCCCTACTCGTCTCACTCTCTGCCACAATTTGCTTCACAAACACACACACACACATGCACACAATAATACCAAAAAACCTAGTCAATAAAAATACCCTGAAGCACAGATCGTTTAACTCTTTGAAAATGAGAGTACGCGTACAATGCACAACACAGCGTATAACGGTGTAGGTACGGACGACATCATCGCAAAACAATCGCATAAAAAAACTGCCAAATGCTGACGGAGACACTTCTAACGTGAGATGCTTGTGTTAGGAAAAGAAAGAAAACGTTAAGTTGGCAGAACGTGAGACGTAGACAGCAAAGTACACCAGTTTACAAGTGCGAAAAACATATTGCCAAACCCGCTCTCTGTCGAGATCAGCTAATAACAATCACAATCACAACATCTAGGTTAGTCTATGCAAGGTAGGTAATAGCTAGAGTAGTGGGACAGTAATAGGGAATTCGTAACATTAGCTCCAAAAAGTAGGAGCCGGACTTATTATCAATAAAGATTGTGTATCATATGTAGAATAGAACGGCAAGAAACGGAACGACGAACGGGTTCGACCTGTGTTTTTTGTGTGGCGGTCGATTCCGCGAAAGTGTCTTCTGGATTTTTTCTTCTTTATAAATATATTTGCATAATAGTAACTTGGAAGAGTTTAGATATGGAACAACAATGGTCACACCAGGGCGCTATGCTACCCGGTTAATTTTTAGCAAAGGATCAACATTCTTTTAAGTGTAGCACAACAGCTGTAGGAAAGGGAAAGCTTCAACTTCTTACTACATAAAAACACCACACTACATAGTACAGTAGTTATCGAAGATGTTGTACGTAGGTCCATTGAGTTTAATGTTTTGTTTTTTTTTCTTTAATCCTTTAGAGATCCTTCCGTTGAGATATTAAACAAAGCTGTAAGGTTGTTTTAAAGCATACGGTATGCTACTATTAGTATAGGATAAATTTTTGTCTGTTTCCGGTTAAGTGTTTTAGGTACGTGGGGTACTGGCTCTCTACATTAGTTTTTGTTTTTTTTTGTCTGAGGAGAAAAGGCTAGTTCGACCGGCATTCTGCAACAATAACTTATTTTAATTGGATTTTGAAGAATGGAGCTCCATTAGTGCGTGTGTGAGCCTAAGAGAGTTTTAATGTTTACAACAACAATATCACGTTTGAATTAAACACGTACAGGAGGGTTTATAGGTTTTGTTAATTTATCTCTGAATTTCTAACCGCTTTCCACTTTTTTTTTACCCTGACAGGATCTTTAGATAGTGTAAGATAAATTGATGCAAATTTTTAAAAGTGAAACGATTGTGCTTAATATTTGCGATTTGTTTTTAACCGATATATAGTAACAAGAGCTAGAATCTGCCGATAACAGGTATTAACATGCGAAACGCGGGGTCTCTGTACTTAATGGGACACATCTGTGAGCTGTAGCTTGGTTTGGTTTAAAGATCAGAATGATTTTTTTTTTGTAAAAGCGACAAACAGCTTTCATTTACTTGTTGGTAGGTACGATCGAATGCTAGAACATCCGAATGCTAGAATTGGAGCACAAGTTGTGTACCCTTCAGAAGCATCATTTCGTTGTGATTTGCTGTGAGAGAAGTCTCCCATAAAATAGTACTAACACCTCCTCTATGTAAGTAATACGCTGGGCATCATCGGCTTTATCCTATCCACCAGGACCAGGATGTTCGGTGAAACAAAAGCAATGGACGCCAGCTGGACGTGCAGGAACATGCATCAGGAAATCGGCGGCGTAGTGGATATGCGTCTTTAGAAGATGGTGTCAAACACGGCTATCGATCGGCGGATGCTTTCGTCCTTCGTGCAGCACTCGATGAACTCGTCCAGCGTTATCTTGCCGTCGCAGTTGCGATCCATTTTCTTTTCGGCCCGTACGGATGGGTGGGTTAAATAGAACAAAAACAAAAGTGAATGTGTGTGTGTGTTGAGTTTACGATAGTTGCACCAAAATAAAAAAAAACAAGTCTCACAGCTTACCTCGAATAGCCGTTCGACCTTCTCCTTGATGGCTTGCTCCTCTTCGCAGCCTTCCGGTACCTTGCCCATCAGTTCGTAGATCGCCGTTACGATTTCCTTCATCTCTTCCTTGGTGATGCATCCGTCCCCGTTGATGTCGTACAGTGAGAACGTCCACTGCAGCTTCTCGTCGACGGTACCCCGCAGCAGAATCGACAGGTTGGCGACGAATTCCTGTGTGAGTGTGATTGTGTGTGTGTGTGCAGGAGACAGAATAGGAAGAAAACAAACCAAAATTGAGACATATTTTCCCCCGACCAGTGAATGTGTATGGTGTTCGGCCATGTATTACGGCTGTGGATACGCTACCTCAAAGCTTAATGAGCCATTCCGGTCTAGATCGATGGAGTTGAAGACGTAGTGAGCGTATTGGCCGCTGCTCGCTATTATTGTGTCCAGCGAGAAGTACACAACCATGACGACCGAGTCCGGCACGAGGATGTTATTTATTTCGTCCATCCATACACAGGTCCATCAGGGTGGCGCATCATTTCAGGCGCCATTTACGACGGGAAAGTCGGAAAACCGGATCAAGGAACGAGTGAGAAAGAGAAGCACGGGAAAAGCAAAAATAGTGAAACTGTTAGCTATAATCGACTATTTGGATAGATGCACGAGCAGAGTACAAACCAACAGACACATATTATGGCCTCACTGAGCCGTTGACATGCAGGGTGTTGTGTTAAATGAAATGAGATGCGATTATGGGATGGACATAGCAGGCAGATTGGTAAGTTTGTTGATGCGTAAAGTGCGTTAATGTATTGCAAACAAAAGATCTGAAGCGTCATGTAGTTTATATATGACTGTATGACAGATAAGTAAATTAATTTATATATATTTCTTGATAAGATCAAGTCTCCTGAAACAACGCACAAGGTACACCTCATTTTGTCGCATTTTTGTGTGTGCGATAAATACGCCTTGTCAAACTTTAAACCGTATCATCTGACTGAAGCGACCTGTTCGGGGTTGAGACATTGTTTAACATCAATTTTGACCCCTATGCTCTAATTAGACGTCAACTAAAGGAGCCTAGCCGGATGGGCTAATGACTCTACTAGGAAAACTCTCATACCATCGTCCCTAAAGGGTTACCGTACGGCAACCAAATGACGCGTACCCTCCATTCGGGATTGGGAAAATGATCCCTTGACGCCGTTAAATTGCATTTAAGCTTTCGTCGGCTTTTGTGCCGGAGTCTGGCAACCTTTCAAAACAATAGAATGGTGTGATGTTTTGAAAACTAAATGAAGTCGTTTGGCTTCCAGCGAGTGGATACTAATGGTACAATCCTCCGAGGATCGTCTGATGACACCGAGTGAACAAAATGCTAATGATGCATCCTTTATCCCGCTCTGCGCGTTGTAGCAAATGATAGAACGTTAATCGATACATTAGAATTAATCAAAAAGTTATACGCGTAAGTTATTTAAACATTAAAACAACGTGATGGCGGCCGCGTGTAAGATTACTACACTAAACTACACTAAACACTTAACAACCAGGCGTCTCCATTACACACACTGTCTTCACACCGTACTGGGCGCCTCCATCACCTTTGTTTACATGCTCAACTAGGCGCCTCCATCACAATTTCAGCTCGTCCCGAAACAATCGAACGAAACGCTTTACCACCGATGGAAACATCTATTTCAGCCCATCTTCCTTTCGGCACATGTTCATTACCGCGAAACGCGCTATGGTGTTTAAAATCTGCACGGCAAGATATATGGAGGCTCCAGTAAAGATTTACGTCAAACGACGCAGCACCGGGCAATCCAGACATCACCATTCGGTACCTTCCGGCAATCGTTCGTCGTTCGTGGTACAAAGTAAACAACGAACCTCCATTTGTGAGCAGGAAAGCTGGGCTTGACAAAAACCACTTTTTCCACCACTATGTCAGGAACCGGCCCGACCGGTTAGCGAAAGCTAGATCTGTGTTTAATTTATGCGCTAAGATTAGCGACGATTTTTCCGCCATGCTTCCACAATTAACCTGCTGTACGGTTTCGCTATTGCTTTTACGTCCGCTTTGGATGGGCACGGGTGCTCCGATGAGATTTATGCTTCGAGAGGTGAAATTGATGGCGCACAAATGCTTCCACCTGGTAGGCTTGTTTTGTGGTGACCGCAATACCCAAAACCCCGAACCGAACGTTAGAATGTCTAGCGGGGTTTCGCAAATGGGTAGAATGTGAGCTACATTTAACACTCCGTATCTGGTATCCCCGGTGAGGCAAATGAATGTTTTCATCCATTCGGAATGTGGCATTTTTTTCGACTGTTCTGTTCCCACAAGAACTGTGTATAACCTTTTATGAAGCTTTTTTGTTTTTTGTTTTGTTAGTCGCTGAATCTGTATCGTAAATCCTGCACCCTGCATGTAGAATAGTAATAGTGCCATTCGTTCCCACATATACCATCGATTATTTGCCCGGCCGGCCTTTTTTACGATTTCTGCAGATGCCCTACTGGTTGACCCTTAACCGAACGGTTAGGTCTATCATACCGTGTGCTATGAAAAACATTTCCATTTAGAACCTGCGTACACTTTAAGCTCTCCGGAAGAAATGATTTAGTCTTTACGACACACGCAAGTGATAAGAAGCGGTTTGATATGGGAAGCATTAGGACGGACTCGGGCTTACGGTAGGTTCGGTGAACGGATTTTTCGAGCTTTGATTTTATGATTTCTTAGCAGTTGACGAGGAATAAAAAGGGCACCAATGAACGAACGCTTCCAGCGGCGTACCGTCGACCTTCGGCAAAGCGAAGAAATGTTGAAGGACCTTTACTTTTCTTGTAACGTGCCAACAACATTCCTTGACAAAGGTAAGGAAAGGTCAAATTTATGATAATTTTCACCATAATCCACCGTGGTGCTGACCAACCGAAAAAGGTTTCGATGGAGCGCTGGCCTACGAACGCACGAAGCGAAAGAGACGAATTAAGACAAGCGACACCTTTTGCGTGCCGGCCGGTGTGTAGCTGGTTCTGGTATGCGCCGGTTTGTTTGTGGCGTTGCGTGGTCAACTATCATTTACCATCACTGACCAGCCTCATAAAAATCCGTTTTTTCACACGAGATTTCATCCGTCGGGTTGAATCCTTCGGTGATCTGGCGTCCGTTTTGCTTGGTTCCATGGTTCAGTGCAGAAAGGGAAACGGAATTTGTTTGCTGCTTTTCTACCACCCAACACGGACCAACCTTCCGATATCCCGCAATCCGAACGTAATGATGAAATTATTGAGTGAAATTTCATGTAGCAAGTAAGCACCAGCTTTTTTCCTTTTTCCACCTTTTCACTTCTCGCTCAAACGGCGTGTAAAATGGTTTCTCCATCAGCACGCTACACGCGGGTCCATCGTGTAACTGCAGCTGCTATCCGTTCCGAGTCCGTTGCGAGGGATCGGCGTTAATGTTGCGTTTTGTGCGATTTTTTTTCTCTCTCCCTTGATGGACGAACATCACATTTCACTGTCTCTAGCGTTTGCTACCTTTCTACGCAGTTCTGTGTGAAAAACAAAAACGAAACATACCATACATTCCCAGAACCTAACCAGCGGCAAATGGTGCGGGCAACATGCCGAAGGTGCGCCAGATGTACCTCGAAAGGTCAAACGGAGTATTGTGGTGTTGTTTTTACTGTTGTTAACGCGCACGCGGTAAGGTGCGGTATTTCTCATTAAATGCTCGGAGGGTGTTTTTCCCGGAATTGATTGAGTTCAGTTTTATTGTGAACAATGTGTCGGTTGTGTCGAATGTTGCAGCGAATTTGAGTGAACGTTTGTTTTTGAAGTTAAAGTATTTTATGTACCATTCGTTTATAGGTTTTTCATTTGTTTGTCGTATTTATTGGAGCATTTAAAGCTGATGCGTTGTATTTAGTATAGGTTAGTTATTGAAAAAAACAGATCAATTAAATTTAATAATTGTAATAATAATTAAAAGTGTTTTCTGATATCTGAAATCAACGGTCTGATTCTTCTTTCAGCCTGATGTTCAAAGGCAGCAAAAGTTTATTATATTATATTTCATAAAAAGTATATCAATTTAAGATGAGAACTTTTAATGGCATAAATAAATATTCCAAAACATGGTTCTATTAACATTTAAAACTAAAACACCTTTTCAAAGTAAAATGGTTTACGTATGCTAATAACGTATGCCTCAAAAACTTCTTGTACTAATAAAAACTAGGTTATGGTATTAATTAAAATAAGAACTGCTGCAAATAAGTTATTATTTTAACTTTGATGAAATAAAAATGTCCAAGGAGCTTAGTACTAAAGGTAGACCTGTGCCTTTAGTTGAAGAGGTAGTAGGAAACTATCAGAGACGATTCCAAAACGGAAAATCAGTCACTGACCAGATATTCTCCATGTGGCAAATCTTGGAGAAGATGGCGGAGCAGCAGCTACACTCCTACCATCTCTTCATTGATTTTAAAGCCACATACGATAGCATAGCCAGGGTAAAACTATACGACGCAATGAGCTGATTTGGAGTCCCGGCCAAGCTTACCAGGCTTGTACGTATGACGATGACCAACATCACATGCCAGGTGAAGGTGGATGGAAAACTCTCAGGGCCCTTTGCTACCACCAAGGGGCTTGCTTGCCTCCTATTCAATCTGGCGCTAGAGAGGGCCATCCGAGACTCGGAGGTGGAAACTTCGGGAACCATCTTCTATAAGTCACTCCAGATCTTACCAAAGGATCGAGCATGCGGCACTGAACCTCGGGATGGAGATCAACGAGGCAAAAATCAAAATGATGGTGGCACCACCAGCGGCCCTGCTAACAAGCACTGATTTACGCATGGGTGATGTACAGATAGGTGATCGCACCTTCGAAGTCGTCCAAAACTTCACCTATCCGGGGTCAAAAGTCAGCACCGACAACAACATAGACGTTGAGTTGCGCGCAAGGGTGCTGGCTGCCAACCGGTCTACTACTACATACTACAGCCTGGGACTGTACAGAACCTTTATAGTCCCAGTACTCACATACGCCTTTGAGACATGGACTCTGTCCAAAACTGACGAAACCCTCTTAGCCGCGTTCGAGAGGAAGAAGCTCAGAAGGATTTTTGACCCCTTATGTGTGGAAGGACAATGGAGGAGCCGCTACAATGACGAGCTCTATGAGCTGTACGGTGAACTCACCATCGTGTAGCGAATTAGGCTAGCCAGGCTCCGGTAGGCTGATTATGTCATGAGAATGGCACCGGACGACCCAGTCCGTAAAGTCCTTTTAGGCCGTCCAAATGGACAGAGGAGGCGTGGTAGGCCAAAACTGAGATGGAGTGATGGCGTTGATGCGTCCGCCAGAACGGCCGGGATAATAGATTGGCAGACGACGGCGCTAGACCGTGAGCGGTATCGAGGATTGTTGCAGCAGGTCAAGAACTCGAAGCGGTTGTAACGCCTGGTAAGTGAGAAGCTTTTTACAAAAATTATGTCACCGAAAATCCCGAGAGACCATAGCGAAGTTAGCTGGGACCTACGCCATGATTGTCTTACATTCCAACTTTCACTGTTGTTAACACTTTTCTCAGGTTCTCAAGGTTTTCCCATATGACGTTGTTCAAACAGCTCTTTTGTTCAATGTTGAGGTCACTTGAGATTCGCTTTAATCGAAGACACACCCAACATTCCCGACAGTTTCGTCTTAGACATGGATGGCGTGTTTTGAATACCCATTTCCATCTCGTCCGCCCTTTTTTTCTTACAATTCTGATTGATGCTCTGATCGCCTATTTTTTTTTAATCCTAATTTTACAGTTTGTATTCACCGTAATATTACCTCCGTAAGACGATTTCCTCTTGCTTCAGAAGCGAGAAATTATCCTAAAACTACATGTTCAAGCTCAACTCTGAGATTGATAGTTATAAACGCGGTCTGATCGACTGACGATTGGCACTCATGCTGACCGAAGTTGAGCGTTCGGAATGAGTGTGGGTACACATTAATATCGTCTGCATCTCACTATATCGGTATGTTTTAATTGGAGTTGAGTTATTAAGAAAACTTGTTGATACTATTAATACATTCAAAGTGTTCCGGAACCCAATTATACTGATCAAAATGAATGAAATCGCCATAATTGTTTTACAAATATCCACAACATAAACACCAAACATTTGCTACGGATTCCGAGCATATCATTAAAACAAATCGTACTTTGGCCGCAACTGCATGCTAGATTTGGCAAAGCACCGAAATCGCTCATTAGAATCCGCATCATAAATTATGGTTTATGAAAATCCCCCGTCTGACCACAATTTGGCGACGGGAGTCAAGTGCCAAATGGTGGGAACATAATTAAGAACCGCATTTGCTAAACAATAACATGTTGCATTGAATAATCCGAAAATGCGAGCGCAAACGCCCCAACCATAAGGACCGGGGCCCGGGAGAACAAGATTAACAGATGTTTCGTTGCAATTGAATGGTAAACGGCGACCGGAATGTCACTCGAGCCGTTCGACTTCACGGGCGGCAACAGCCACCGGGAAAGCTTGGTTGGTTTTGAATAATCATAATTTACATAATTATGTTAGTCCTCCCGGACGAAGCAACCGATTTGGCCGAGTGCGGTTCGGTGAAACGCGGCACAGCTGAAGGATGTGCCCGTCGCCGTCGAATACATTTAGGACACGCCTATGGTGACGGTTTTGTTGGCGTGTCCATACATTTGCGGCATTCGGACAATCCATCAAGCGGAGTATGACTGTGTGGTGAAAATTGGGGAAAAAAATTCGTAGCTAACCGATGATGACGATGATGCGGATGAGCAAATGGCCACTGGATGTCTGGAATTGAGCTTTTTTTTCGGTTCCACCCTGGGCCACACGATGCACATTCCAGACCAGACCTCGGGTACGTAGCCGGGATGAAAGTTTGGCAATTCATTTCGACGACAAGCCACTTATGAATATTTATCGGATGATTTAATTCGCTTCTACTGTCTACTTTTGTGTCTTCGTTTGTGGTGTGAAGTTTGGCTTTTTTACATAACTTGCTAGCTGAGTTGAAGCTGAGTTTTTTGGTGTATTTGTCTACATAACTTGTCTTGCCACTTTCCACTGTGCAGAACGAAGCAAATCATAAGAAAAGGAAAACCTCGGCGCATTAGGGCACCAAGATAAGTTAACATTTTGCATTTGAATAATTTTTTGCTCTCATTTGGGGTAAGGCTGGCATTTTCGATGGTAAATTAAATTATCAAACAATGTTCCCACAAACATTGGATGGTACTTTTATCACCGTTTAGGGAATTATAACGATACTTAATTAACAATTAACAATTTGAATTGTGACTAATCGTTCTTTTGATACATCATGTAAATTTACAGGGTGTTCCAGATACATTTGACAGTTTCCTACAATATATATTTTTTAGGGAAAAATTATCTTTTAGGACAATTTCTTTTTGCAGAAAGAGTAGCTTAACATGCTTAATATCGAAATAATTCAAAATATTCGCCTTTGGCATCGATTACAGCCTGGTAGTGATGTGCGCTCCGGAGTGCACCCACGGTTCCGGAGCCGGCTCCGACTAAACGGCTCCGGGCTTAAACCGGAGCCGGCTCCGGGCTTAAACCGGAGCCGGCTCCGAACTAACGGCTCCGGAGCAGGCTCCTTACGACCTAACGGTGAACTAACGGCTCCGGAGCCGGTTCCGAACTAACGGCTCCGGCAGTGGCGGATCAAACGGTGGGCGGAGTAGGCGGCCGCCTAGGGCCTCGCCGTTTGGGGGGCCCCGAAATACGAAAGCCATTCCACCCCCCCCTCCCCCCCGCTCACGTTATTTGGAAGAAGCAGTTGGTAAGGGGCCTGCTGATTACTCACTGGGCTCCGGAGCCGGTTCCGAAAATTATTGGAACCGGTCGGAGCCGTTTTTCTCATCACTACAGCCTGGATCCGGTTGTTCAACCTGGTGGAAGTCCTGGAAATCAGGTCCCTAAGAAGAGCCGCAAAAACGGATTTAATTGCTCCACTAGTTCCGCCTTGATGTTGCTGGACGATCGACTAGTGTCACGTTCGCCCCAAACAAAATTATCCAAAGGATTAAGATCCAACGAGTGAGGGGCATTTGGCGTTGCGAAGTGATAAAAATTGTCAATCAACCGGTTTATATGCTGCTAAAACACTTACGGCGCCTACAGATCGGCCAAGAAAGCGTTAGTGCGAACGCAATCTTGTCGATCAAAAAAGAGTTAGTGCGAACGCAGTATTTTTGCTGTAATTTTGTTCATCAGTTAGTGTACAATATTAGCATTCGATTGACGTATCGTTTGTGTTGATATGTCAATTATAATAACAATATTAATTATAAACATAAACGGAACTATCAAATTTACCTTGCACACTCTGTATCTCTATATACAGTGCTTCAAACGCACATCCGGACATGTTGAATGCGAACAATTGTACGGCTCTTTTGTAGCGATGTTGGCAGTCTATGATTGCTCAATCATGATTCATTTTTCACCACAACTGGTCCACAACAGCAACAGGACGTCAATTTCACATCATTGCTGATCATGCTAAACTAAAGCTTCCACAATTACCGGACCATACAAATGTCGCTCGGATAAAAGTTGATCAAAGCATTCGACTAAGTATTAATTATATGATTTGGTACATATTTGGTCCACATTTATGATGGTGAATACAACCCGCCAGAAATACTTTTAGGCTCCACGTAAAAACAAGATTAGTCCTAAAACTGTGTTGCCTTAAATTTATAGAGGCTTTGGGTCTTAGAGACCTCATTCGCCTCTTTAGACATTGGATAAAGCCAACGATAGCGTGCAGTGTGTGTACATTTCACCAACAGACAAAGTTTATGTAGTTGAAGATTTTGCTCTGGGAATAATGATACTTATTTATTTTTTATTTATTTTTATTTATTTTTCCATAATAACGGCTTAACGCCGTATTGTCGAATAATGATACTTATTAATTAGAAAAAAGGTTTTAAGCATTGGAGAACTTTGTTTCAAGCATTTACATTAACAAAGTAATACGTAGCTATTGTCAATTTGCAAGTCACTTTGAATACTTGACGAGAAGTCTGCACTATATCTCTAGAAACTCTTTTAAAAATACAAAGCAAACCTTTGACAGTGGCTTATCTGCACGATCATAACACAGTATTCCGGCACAGTATGAACACTAAATTCAGTCAGAGTTGGAAGGTAAATCAACAAAACCACATTATTTTTTATCTTTAGCTTTTATAGCTTAGTATACCTAGTCTCTTTTCCATCTTTCCTTTTTCTAAACGTTACTTTAAATTTAAACTACGTCCAGCACATCAGTCTCTGTGCAGAAATGCTTTCAATTGCGCTTTGCAAATGCGTGTTGCGGTGTACCGAAAAGAAATATAAAATTTCATTACCATTTTCCGCACGGAGTACCGTACCCAACGGTTATTAATTTTAATTGCACACCCAAATGCAATACGTTTCGTATTTGGCAACGTACTTTTTGGGCCAACAACATCCAACCGCCTGTCGTTCCTCATTCAACCATTTAGTTTATGTTACATTTTCCCCATTTCCCGTGTGCTGTGGCGATTGCGGGTTGTCTCTACCTTTCCTCCCCCCCACCGAGTATGGCCACATCACTCAACTATTTCCGTTGTACCCATTCTCCAGCTTGACCAAAAAACTACCAAGTCATGGGTTTTTTTGCGTTTCGAAACTAAATAAATTCTACTCTTCGATAGCACGGAGCGTATGGTAAAAAATAGTAGATACGTTTGCAACTTGAGCTACCGGCGCTAGATGCTTTGGGTATACAGGGGCTGGGAAAGAAGAAAAATGGGAAACATGTTAACTGACAGCATCGTATTACTTGTGCGAAGCGTAAAACACTTTGACCAGCTCGAACCGTTTCCGGGCGAAACTTTACGACGGGGAACAGAAACAGAATGGTCGATGGGACGATGATGGAACGACGGTGGAATGTAAGTGCTCTTGACTCGGTTGGAAAATTTGAAAATATAACAAACTTCAATGGGGAAGCAGCAGAAGGAGTAAAAAAACCCAACCAAACTACTACGCAAAACAGTAAGAAAACCATTACAAACCGAAACCGAAAGCTTCGATGCTGCATGGAAAGGGTTTCGGTATGTAACTGATTCCACGCCGACAGCTGAAACATTCGCTTTTTTTTTAGTTGTCTTATATTCTCAGCATTCCACCTTTTGCAGGATGCAGCCCTCCACGGCCTCAGCCTCCTGTTTCCTGGTTCCTTTATTGATTTTAACACGCTACAGACGAGATGAAGTTTATGTAAATATATCCACCACCGTGAGCAATGGGAGTGCGTTTAACGTTGGTGGTTCGTTTCTCGAGGCGTTACCCGATCTTCCGCACCGAACCGAACAGACAGCCCTGTATGTCTATCGACGTGCGAATGAATATTTATGATAACTGGTGGTAGGTTGTTCGAGTTTACTTCATCGTGTTTGCCGTAAATTTGAAGATCGATGGTTTCACATTTTACGCTTACCGTACGATAGCAAAAACACAACAAATCCCGTGGGCAGTACTGCCTGTCTACCCAGAAGCCATCCATCTGTTCTACGTTCGATTCAGTTTGGTTGTGCGTTTTTTTTTGTGTTGCTTCTCGTAAAATCAATTGTTTATCTGTGGTGATTGAGGATTTTTTTCTGGTAAAATTTATTGACCTAGTTCAATTACCTATACCGGTATGATGTGATTCTGACTGTATAAGCCTTTTTATCGTACGCATCAGATATTGGCCTTCTTTATTTCCTTTTTTTATCTGACTGTTGTTAAACTTCAATAGTTAAATGTGACTTTATTTCATCATATTGAAACGGGAGTTTATAAAGAAAAAACAACATTCAATATCACGTGCGCAGGATAAAGTATATCACAAAGTCCCATGTCAAAGTTCCACGAGGAATGTCAAAGGTAGATCAAAAGTTTTATACCAGGGTCAAGTGGTGTTTTGTGTTATTTTCCTCACGAGAAGAAAAACTTTCACCCGACAAGTTGCGAAACTATTCCGGTTTGTGGATTTGTGTGGAGCTGTTCTGTTGTCGTTTCATCATTGCTAGATCAACGTAACACCTACCGGATTAGCATAATCCTACAACAACCAGAAGCACAAACAACAACTTTTAATAGCAACATTGTTGAAGTTTTGTCCATTCTTTATTATTCATGGTAGAAAGGAAAACTTCACTTAGTGCCTAGAATTTAGCATTGAAATCAATTAACAGTTTTATCAGTTCTGCAAATTGATAATACGTGTAGAATATAGTACATCCAAAACATTTGATGCTTTTTTCCTGTTCCTGTTATTACTGATTATTTAAGTCAATTTTATAAGTCAGCCTTCATCATTCGTGTACCTTAAAACTGAAAAAATCTTTTTTTTATTTCTTTACGGCATAAAATGTGATAACTGATAAAATGACTTTTTTTTTGCACACGGCATTAGATCAGCATTTGTACTGAAACTATTGATGGAACATACGGAGCGGATACACAAATCCAATACGACACAGTCAGCGAAATACTTGAAACGAATTTGTTGCTCCAGATTATTCTGCAGGTCCTAAGTAATCCGGTTCATTCCTTTGCTGTATATTATTTCGCAGTAATGTATAAATCCGATTTGCAGTAAAATCCTTCCACCGGTTTTGCTTTAAATACTGTGTCCGGATTTGGCGCAATTTGAATTCGCTAGAATCAGCATGTTACAATATTTGGAGAGAGTTTTTGCAAATTTGGTAGTTGGTAGATTTGAACCTATAAATAGTATTTTGCAAACTGCAGTTCAATTTAAATTAGAACCGAACTAATATGTATTCCAATATTATGGCAGCCTTTATGGCTTGGATAAGCAATTTAACTAAAACATTTAGATGACAACATTAAAAATCAACTATTCTATCATAAATGTCTTAACTTCACACTATACAAGCACGATAATCGAACTCTCACAAGCATGCAAGTCATATCAACGGCAAACGTTAACATACACTGCGATCATCGGAAAGTAAAGGAAGATAATTCGACCGTCCAACAGGTAGGTTAATCCTTTTGTCCATAACAGCCCACCAAAACAAACAATCTGTTGCGTTGTGCTACATGCAGCACAAAGATTTATAACACCATCATACCTTGCCGAGTTATGAAGTGTTGTGCAGACACAATAAACGTCTCATAAAATTATGCTACAATCCCTAACGAGCCATGGATCGAGACACCGTACCGTACCAATGGCCAAAATGTAGTAGCCCACAATAAAGCAAAGCATCCTTCTGCATCAGACAATTCGTGTGTCACTTAATGCGTGGCCATCAAGCGTTACATGCTTTGACAGCGCGTTTATTGCAATCGCAGGCCACCATCGATTGTGGTTCGTTGAGCATCGAGTAAAGAAGCAGCGTTTCAGCGAATAATCGTTGATCGTCATCGCTTAGAGGCTTATCGGCATCACACATTGTCAGACACTCGGAACCGGTACATTCAAAGCCAAAAGCACGCCCATACCGATAGAACCGATGGACAAAGTTAAAACGAGAAATAGGAAAACTCGATAAAGAAAAGTAATGCTTGTTCGTACGTGAACCAACTTTCCACATTTCCATTGTCTTTCTCTCACATACGAGCCGAAGCCGTAACGATGATGGAATGCTTTACCCACCTACAGCATTAGCAAATCTTCTTCAAAGCTTACGAAGCCTAAAACTCTTTCCGTACGCTGAGTGAAATCATATTTATAGAAGTATAATTGAATTACATGCATTATTTTCGCACAAATACAGCATCAACGCGGGTTCCGCGGGTCGTGAACTGATGAAGCCGGCCTTTTGGGTGGTGAAGAAAGTTTTACATGCAACTTTTTCCGCTTTGTTAGCTAACTAACTTCGGTGCCGACATTTTGACCGATACCATTGGAAAAAACAGCTCACCGGCTTGAAGTTAATGACGGAAAGAATGGCAGCCTCTTGCTGAAAACAAGTCAGCATCTTGAGTCTGTTTGTATTTCCCGGCAAAGGGAAAATAATTCCAGAGGAGTTTTGCATGTTTTGTTACTCCTCACATATTTACGGACAGATGTATCATTATGGCGTGCGTAACATGGTGATAGAATCCACATAACAAACTTGACGAACTTTGGAAGTAAGGTTTGGCGTTTCGTTTTTTTTTTTTGTTACTGAGATAAGCATCGTGTTTGAGATATTTGTTTGATTTCGCCCAGTTCTTGAGTGTATTGTTGAGAGGATTTCTTCGGTGGTAAGTTTAATGAAGTACCGCTAGCACAAATTGCTGCGTAAGCACTTGTTTTCGGTGGGTTCTTGTCTGTTTGAAATACAATTGAAATGGTGGATACATTTATGCGGGTAACGTCTTTGGTTGTGCGGTTTGCCTTACAAGAATGCGTATAATCTTCAAGTATTAAAACCAGTTCTTCTAGCTGTGATCTTTTTTTCTTGCTCGAAGTTGCAAAAGTCCCTCGTAACATGTTGTTATGCCCAAGACATCTACTGTTACTACTTAACACCATTGAAACTTATTTATGCTATGCCCCCTGAGGATCGTTTAATTGTTGCTGATATCAAGACATTATAAACATTCAAGTAATTCGTATATTTGATAATAAGAAAGGCAAGGCAAAGAGCGGCCCGGTGGTGATGCGATAGCGGCGCCGGTCTTCACACGGCAGGACCAGGGTTCAAGTCTCATCTGGGCCGTTCCCCCATAGTGAGGATTGACTAACCAACTATGCGGTATCAATTAGTCTAGTAAGCCAGAAATGGCAGGCATGACCTTAAGAGGTCGTTAGGCCAAGAAAGAAGAAGAAAGGCATTTAAATGTCTAAGACTATTAGACCGAATGACATATAGTCGCTATGACCTAAGGCCACGATATTCCTGATTACCGTCATCACTACACACTCTTCGATTTAGATAAGTTAGACTATAGACTGAGATATGCTAGAGGGAATATCCTATGTCCATACATTTGGTTACTTGGTATAGTTTGAAAGACACATATAAACAAGATTTAACTTCCAAAGAAGCGTTCTCGTCTTGTGGAATTTCCCTACCAAGAGACATCCTAGTTAAAGGCCTAATCTTCCAAGAAACCACGTCTACCAAGAGTGCTTGACATATACGTTTCATCTTGCAAGAGATTTTGGCAAAGAAGTCTCGTCTACCAACATACGTTTTAGTCGAACGGACCTCATCTATCGGGAGATCTCGTAGACGTTCCATTGAAGAGGTCCAATTGCGCGTCGTGTTATCAAAAGGATCTACAAAGATTCTTCTAATGCAGGAGATCTCGTTGTACACAGGTCTCAAAAGGTTTCAAGTGTCATGCTAAGCGTCATTTCTGCTTTAAGTTTCCTTGCAGGGTCTCGAATTCCACTGAGACTACTTTAAAACGTATAGAACAAATAAATAACAGAAATTCGTTAAAAAATTTGAAAAGATAAAAGTTCACACATTCAACCGATGGATTTAACCTTTAGTCATTCATTATTCTTATTCCCAAACACTAAGCCATCGCTATGTTTCGCCGATCAAAAGATCAAGCAAGCAAACGATTAAATTAATCGAGTTCATATTTAAACGCCTCTACCCTCTATCTCTTCTGTTTTCTACCCCAAAAACCGCTGTCTAGAACAACAAAAACATCAATCGATTTGTTCGGCTCGTGTTGGGGAAATCCAAAGACTCGGGGCTAAAAATATCAGTACCCCTGACCCACCCATCACAGCCTTTCCCCCCCCCCCCCCCGTGATCTTTGACCGCAAGAAACAACCGGCTATCATAATATCGCCGGAAACGACTTTTCCTGACTTCGTCTGCTGTTTGTTCAACGCGATCGTCTATCTTTCTCAGCAGCCAATATTATTTTAAATTAAAAAAACGGCAACACAAAACCACCGTCTGGTGAGCCGGTTAGTAGTACATGTTTCCAAACTCACTCGCTAATTAGTTCCCGCCGGCCTTAGGGCGCAAGCAATCTGCCTGTGCCTGTTGCTTTCGGTTGTAAAACAATCCAGATGTTTAACTTGCTAAAGTTTCAACGCCACGGAATGCGATAATTGAAATGATAAAAAATTTAGACATTAATTTGAAACAATTTCATATTTTAATAGAAGAAAATACACCAGGAATGTACGAACTTAATATTTCGTACTGACAAATCACCCCCGAAGCAATCATTTTTAGTGTCCATTGTTTGTTCTTCCATCGTGGCTTCGAGGCGTACGAGACAACATCAAACAGCAACACGAAAACAAATGATATCTTCCTGTCCGCGAGCCATATTACAGATGACTGTTGTCGTTTTGCCTTTCCGAAAACATTATTTTTCCTTTGTTCGGAGAAATAGCTTTGCTGTGTTTTGTTTGGTTTTTTTTCCCAGCCAAAGCTTTCACGCAGTTTTTTAGGTTTCAGCAGATATGTAAGAGGCTTCGGTGTTTGTTGGGACAAATCCATCAGGTTGGTCTTGTCACACCATGCGGTAATGAACGGGAAGGAGACCGTACCTACTGTGTCGGTCGATATTTTTCTTTGTGTGCGATTAATACGCCTCCTGCTGGCGTTTGTTTTGTACGCCTATTGGGACCATTTTGATGTAAACAAAATGTGGTTGAAAGAATGAGGCTTTTTCATTTGTTTTAGTTAGTCGCTGTTTTAATCTCTTGTAGGTACATTACTCGAATCAAACTGATTTAACGGTATCAATATTTGCATTTCGAAAGTGTCTCTCTAGTTGACTCTTAGACGAATGAACATATTGTATTGAACTCTTAGACATATAAAAGAAACAAATGTGAACACAATCTTAATTACAATGATCCTAAGATTGGAAGAATGCCCTGATAGCTTTGAGAATTGAGAGTTGATTAGTAAGCACATGTGGTGTTGACAATATGGCGTCAAGCCATCATACTGCAAAATAAATAAATCAATAAAAATAATCCAATAAACAACTGATTTAGCTATCGTGTCAAATAGAATGTAAATCGCTTAAGCTTGGTTTTATGTTGCCAGGACCCTTAGAAGCAAAATATTAAATACTTTCCAGCACTAGCAATTCACTTTACTTAACTATTTTTTCCCTTCCAACTGTGTTGTGTTTTGTATCGAATTGTTCTTCATTAGTTGGATTCTGGTTACCAAATGGACATAATCTAAACGGATTTCTAAGATAGCTTTGCAATAATTATGAAGTCGGGATTCTCACAGAAAATATTATTCTGGATAAGTTCTTCTCTTTCTATGCGCAAGAGTTTTGTTCTGTCATTTCATCGTTTCATAGTTTCATAGTTTCATAGTTTATTTCAATATTGTTTTCCTCAAGGGTTGTACAATAGCGTCAATATCCCAAGAAACAATTCCTATGCCTTTTACTCTCAATCATGTTTTATTAAAGTTTTATCATGGGTGTACTAAATATAAATAGTTTTGTTATGACTTTTTATGATGCCTAACAGTTTTTAAATTTTCATAATCTCTAAAACGTTTTGAAGAGGACTGAAAGAGTTATCCTTAAGACTAAAATGTACGTCAAATGAAATTCAAACTTAAAAGCGCTATCAAGATTGTATTAAAACTATTCATAAAACCAGCTAAAGACTTTTTGTTTTAAAATCAACTAGTCTTTACTTTCCTTTTATTAAGCGCATATGTTTTTATGCCTTAAGACCAAGAAGCCACTCATAACACATATTAAGACCATCAATACTGCAATAAGGCATATAAGGGTTTCCTTAAGATTGTCTGAAGAAATGTCACCACAAATGCTATGTTGCGTTTTTTTTTTGCTGTTGTTGCGTTTGTTTATAGCCATCATGTGTGACAAGTGGAGAAAAATTAAATCAAGTGGTAATTTCATGCGAAAAAAGATGGCAAGGCATGAAAATCAGTGGTTTAAGTCACTCGAACAATCTCCTCAGCACAACTGCATCAGCTCTGTTTGTTTGACAATTCATGTCATCGTGTTTATCTTCTTAAGATTTTTTAGTCTTCATCAGTGCTCCCATAAAACTTCAAAGGTTTTACATGGTATCATGTATTGCGCTTTAAAATTAGCTGCTCTTAATGCAGTATTTTACCGTTTTATAAAGCTTTATCAGTTTGAAAAGGGCTTCTCTCATGCTATTTTAATCGGAAACGATCTTAAGGAGACATCCATCAAGATCTTGCGAACTTAATGCTATGGCATCCATTGCAATTGCATAATTATTTTCAACTTTTGGCCAGCCATATTGAAATATAGATCTTGAAATATAGAGGATAATGAAATTGTGGCAACTTTTTTGCATTATAAAAAATGTAATAAAGACCATAAACACATTTTAATCGAATTTACGGCATTTAATCGATAAATATAATTTTTTCTAAAATATTGTTACAGAATTTTTTATAATATTATTGAAGCGCTTTATTGAATTTCGAGGTACGATGTCGCATTTCATCAATAAAATTTTCATGGCAGGAGTTTCTACTCCTGCGCAAGTGAATAAATACAACACAAACCAAAATTAAAATATACCGCATCGAAAGCTGAAACAGATCCATCAAATACATTTTAAAGTAAATGCATGAGAGAGTAGAATATAGTTGATTTCGCTCGCTCTCGCTTTATCTACAGTATCAACGTCTTGATATGGTTTTAAGAAACGATCTTAACAGCATTCTGTAGACTGGATCCTTTTAGTCTTAACAGAGCTGGGTTATAGTTTTATTACAGTATTCAAAAGAGGCAAAATGACGTTTCTCGCTAGGGATGTCTAGAAAAGGTTTTAAGAAACGGTCTTAACAGCTCTCTGTAGAATGGGCCCTTTTAGTCTCAACAGAGTTTTATTATTGTTTTATTAGAGCATTCAAGCAATATGAGACTTAAAATTGGTCTTAATGAAATGACACTAACAGCATTGCAACAACTATGATAAAACTTAAAATGTTTCTTGGGTATGTAAGGTTCGATAGCGTCAATACAAAAATTTTCTATAGCGTCACTTGGCACAAGGAAAGACGAGACACATTAGGGAGAGGTACACAGAACACGGGAACGGAAAACAGCAAAGGATATGTTGTGGTCGAACAAATCACCTACGGAGTTAAAGTCCGATAGCGCCCGCACCCAAGGATCACTTTGGGAGAACCGCGTGCGTTGTAAGGGGATGTGGAGAGGTGGGCGGATACGCAGGCGATAGGATGGGATATAAAGGGGAATAGCCGCAAGAAGAGAAGAACAGTCAGTGTTGGATAGAAGGATGTTGGCAATAAATAACTTTCACGCATGACCATAGCGTTCTTTAAGCCCGATAAGGACTAGCAATTGGCTTTCTTGTACGTTTATAGTCCCTCAGAGTTGTAAGTAACGTTCTTTTCAGTGAACGATGTCTATTTAATTCTTGCTATTGATGATCATCTGCATTGCACAGATGATCACATACAGTTATTTTCCTATTCTGAGACGCAGTGATAACTCTTCACTGCAATTCTGCATTGATTAGTTCTCTCTTCCTCCTGCATTGATTATTATCTTTAAACAAGGATAAAGCGAGTAAACTAAATCACAAATACCAAACCTCAGTTTGATGTCCATTTATCGGGCGTGATTTACTTCTCTATTCAATATACATTTAAAAGATTGCCTGTACCTTTAGAGCAAATGGTCTAGACACCTGTATATTGTCTAGTTCATTTTGAACAGAGGCCTAAACAGGCTCGAACATTCCTAGTTCATGTAGAAAACACTATAATAATTCTCCTCTCTAGTTTTATTGTACCTTTTCACTTTGTTCCTTCCGTACTCGTATTTTTATGTCCACTCTTTCTGTCTGTCAACTCTTTTTTTTGTGTCCTGGTATATAAAGTGCTCAAACATCTGGTTTTCACCAAATACTATGATCAGTTACTGAAAGGAATTAGCTTGGAATTAATATATAAATAAACATATAAAAAAACGAAAGCTATTGGTCTAAATTAAGTAAAAGGTATAATGGCGTGATCAGTATGCGAATAAACATTCGTTTTTTGTTTCTAAATCACGAATAATAAAAATGATTCCCATTAATATCGAATGAATATTATGCGATGAAAACTGCCGTTCAATATAAGCAACAAATATGCGTCCCAAAACCCTCCCTGGGAGCAATCGCTACAGAAAGCCATGGTGAAGGAAATAAAAATGAACATATCACTAAGCTGATCGTGATGGGCAGTAACGATGCATATTATTGCACAGCGCTATCTCGGACGAAAGCAATATAAAACGGCTTAAGAACGAAAACTACAACTGACAAATGCAAACGCAAAAAGCAACCAGAGTCCAAAGCAAACTGGGTCATCCATAAATGATGCGGAGCCACATCTGCAAGGTTGTGCCTGCCGGTGAAACCGGAGCTTTAGCCCACCGTGCGGTGGCATTGAACCGAAAGAACACATCAACATTTTACACTACGGACCGCTACGCTACCGAGCCAGGGAAAGGATGCGTCCGGCGGTGCGGCCGGACGGGCAGTAAACTACAAAACGTAAAACGCGAAACACAGACGGACCGGAAGCAGCATCTACGGATGGCCCTGTTTACTTGGTATCCTTACCACCGAGCGGGAAGAACTGTGAATAGATGCCCTTGAACGTTTCCTCCTTCACGATGCCGGTCGGACATTCGGCCTTGAAGCCGCGGTATATTCGCTTGATCTCTTCCTCGGTAAAGCGGGCCGTCCGCGTCAGTTCAACGAGCGAGTCCGGATAGTACCGTGCCGGTACGGGCAGATCTTCGGCTTCCGGTTCTGTGGTAGAAAAAAAAGAAAGAGAAAAGAATGGAAAGAAAGAACAGAAATGAGAAGAGGCACGTGAGCAACATGAAAGGCGAGAGAAAAAAAAAACAACAACCCGGAGTAAACAAATACTCATAATGCAATGGGCACGATTTCATGCAACCGGAGGCTGCCACCAGCAGAAAGCATGAAAAGTCTCAACAGCCACGGTAAGGCTCTTGCACGAATAATCAACGCGAAATGTCGGACTGTTCGGGAGCTGAGTTTTCCTGGGGTTTGAGGCACTTCTCATTAGTGAATGCTATTTGCATGGTAATGGATTTTTAAATTTGCATAAGGACGGTGACAAATAAATGATGCCGGGTTCGTTCGCTCTCGCTAGAATATACATTGGCTCTCCCGTTTCCAATCTGATGCCGAATGTCGTAATCTCGTGAGACATGAGACATGTAGGTTCGTAAAGTTCGTACTTTAAAGGGTTCATTGCGATATCTTTAGGTTCTAGCTACATATGGATACAAAATGTGTAGAAGTTGGATGTAATTATTGAACAAGTATTCAGAGAAAAGCTTAAAACTTCATAAATAGTAAGTACAGTTTTAGTATGAATGCTCATTTGCAGTCGAATGCACAATATGACACTCTCAGAAATATTGAAATTAAAATCTCACGTCGACTAATCGATAATGGTTTAATGTCTAAATGAATATAAATGTTTATTTTTCATGCGGCGGTTCTTTATGCGAGTAAATCTATCACTCATAAACATATTTCAGTTTTTTTTATCAGCAATAGCGCTGCATAATGTCAGCTGATAACCCTAAAACCTACAAAAAAACGCCATATTCAGAACTCTAAACCTTAATTATGAGAAAACTTACAAGAAAAATAATAATTTATTTAATCTGAATGCTATTCTTCGAATACTTACATCTTTATATATTCTAAAAAGGTTTCCTTTCTGCCTTATAAGTTAGTTGTATATGTTGCAATATTACATTTCGCAAGAGAAATTGAAACTAAATAATGTAAAATAAAAATATGATTAAATTTGTAACACAAATGTGTGGTATGTAATGGCTACATTAAATGCTTCACTAGATCTTCACTTAGATCTCTTTTATTCAGCCCAGATCATCTAAATTCGCCAAATGTTTGGAGCTGGTCATGTTTTATCTTAGGTTAGTTTATCATTATTACGGTTAGACATCATATAGTGCTGATACATAAATCTATCCAAGAATAAGTATAGAACACAAGTTCACATGTATTATTAACAAGTCCAAGGAAGAAAAAAGAAGTAATTTTCATAATATTCATCTACAATACTTCTTTATCTTGAATCCATGAAGACATGAAGACTGTCTGGGTTTATTTCAATAAAATTAAATATCTTCAATGTTTTCCTATGGAATTCAAATGTTCCTACACATGGACTATGTATAGGCTCTAAAAATAACACTCTCTCAACATGTGATAGAACATTGGTTGAAGACACATATCAAAGCCCTTGCAAAATAGCTCTTTTGTTTGCGCTGCTCAGATTTAGATTATTCCGTAGCTACTGGAGAAATTGTTTCTTGCATATTCTAAGACATCAAGGCTCAGATTTGTATGTAATATAAACTAAGGGGAGGCCCGGTGGTAGATGCAACAGCGGCGCCGGTCTTCTCACGGCAGGACCGGGGTTCAAGTCTCTTCTGGGCCGTTCCCCCATAGTGAGGACTGACTATCCAACTATGCGGTAACAATAAGTTTAGTAAGCCAGAAATGGTAGGCATGACCTAAGAGGTCGTTAGGCCAAGAAAGAAGATAAACTGTTTGAATTCCAGGAAAACTCCCATGCACGACATGCACGAAGTATTGTGATGCTTTAGCATGATCATCGCAATATAGAAAATATAGAAAACACACATATTAACACATAGAGCTTTGCACATTCATTAACTAGACCGTACTGGAAATTAATTAGAATTGTAATTAAGTCACTGTTGCCCACAAAATGAATTATCTATTAAGTAATACGTGACTCGCGCTCGCTCACATTTGTACGCTGCCACACCACAAAACTTACCGTAAAATTGTCGAATATTTAAAATTCCCATCGTTCACAAAAGCTTCCTCGTACGCTTATTGCCTCAAATCCAAAATTAAGCCAAAAACAAAACAAAAACTACAATCAAACACCCACTTGGAGCCCGGTCAAAAGTTGGATAAGTTTCTCCCGATTTTTAATTAGCACGCCGAACAGACTCGCAATCCACAATTGTTCAGTGAAGCACCCGGCGCCTCCACCGTTAAGTTGAATTTGAATGGAAAATCAATTTAAAACGCCAACGAATGGCGTTGCCTTTGAAGTGAGCGACAGAAGCAGATGATTGTACGATTCGGATGAGTTTTCGTTAGCGGCCAAAGGTGCCACACAATCCAACCCGAACGACATGCGCTAATTAAATGCAAATCAATGTAGGATGAGTTTAAATGGCGATGGGACGAACACAAATGCTTGGACGAACACACTGCTCTACACCACTACTTATCACGCACTAGCAATGACTACTTTCATGCACACCGCTTTTTAGTACGATTACTTCTGCTTGATAGCTTGAAGTTCGCTTCAAGGTTTTCGCTTCCTTGCTGTTTTACGCTCGATATGGTTTTCTTCAAACCTCACCATGATGATGATTCATGCTATGAATCTCACCTCTTCCGGCAACCGTTTTCTGTTTTCTCACACGCACTCACACGCAACTTGCACGGTTCGTGATTACATTAGGGGGATGGGAAATTGTTTGACGCAGCAAGAAAACGCCAAAAACCCTTTCACTCGACACACACGAGTCGTAATATTTAGTAAACAATATGTGCAGCCGGCCCACACAACACCGTACACGCGCGTACCCTGTCACCCGGCAATGGAGCGATCTTTCGGCGAGCGTAGCAGCGAAACATTAAGCAGACGTTGCCTAATTTGTGTGCGTGCGTGGCGCTTCAATTAAATTTCTGTCTGTGTAATCCATTTAGCCGAGAAAAAGAAGGACGAACTGAGTAATCTCTGGACGGGATTGAATTAATTACAACACGATCACACACACACGTCGAACAGTCGAACCATCGCACAATAAGAACGATCAATCGTTCGATACGAACACCGAACCTCGACGAAACGCGATCGTTTACCATCCAATAGCGGCAACGATTGAATGACGACTAAAAACACGTCAAACGATCGCGAGTGATCACGTCAGACCGCAATCTTTCGCTCCCGAAGCAGGGTGTGTGTGTGTGTTAGTGTGCGTTTGTGTACGATTACACACGCCTGTATGCGTGCATGCAGTGCGGACTTAACCTGCGCCGCCGGTGTACCTTTGCCCGTGAGCAGCTCGAGTGCGATCGCGTCCCGGCGTCTGCGTTGCCGCCTGTACTGTCTGCCATCGGTGTCGAGGGTTTCCGGCGCTGTCAGTGTAATGGCGGCCGCTCCTTCCACTGTTCCGTTGACCGGTTCGGGCGGCCGATCGTCCGGTGGTCTGAACAGCAGACGCACGATCGTACGGTAGCACCAGTCCAGCACGGTCGTACCGGGTCGACCGCGTCCACACATTCGGACCGCGAGCGTCCGCTGGCTCGTTTCGACTGTGGCGCACGCTTTGTCGGCGATCGATCCCTGGCGCCGGGCCAACGCGCTCGTCCGTGTGGGGCAACCCATTTGTGGACGTGTTAACGGGCCCGGTTCACACCATC
>KZ061651.1:61300-116256 GCA_002091835.1 Anopheles maculatus
GGACGGGATTGAATTAATTACAACACGATCACACACACGTCGAACAGTCGAACCATCGCACAATAAGAACGATCAATCGTTCGATACGAACACCGAACCTCGACGAAACGCGATCGTTTACCATCCAATAGCGGCAACGATTGAATGACGACTAAAAACACGTCAAACGATCGCGAGTGATCACGTCAGACCGCAATCTTTCGCTCCCGAAGCAGGGTGTGTGTGTGTGTTAGTGTGCGTTTGTGTACGATTACACACGCGTGTATGCGTGCATGCAGTGCGGACTTAACCTGCGCCGCCGGTGTACCTTTGCCCGTGAGCAGCTCGAGTGCGATCGCGTCCCGGCGTCTGCGTTGCCGCCTGTACTGTCTGCCATCGGTGTCGAGGGTTTCCGGCGCTGTCAGTGTAATGGCGGCCGCTCCTTCCACTGTTCCGTTGACCGGTTCGGGCGGCCGATCGTCCGGTGGTCTGAACAGCAGACGCACGATCGTACGGTAGCACCAGTCCAGCACGGTCGTACCGGGTCGACCGCGTCCACACATTCGGACCGCGAGCGTCCGCTGGCTCGTTTCGACTGTGGCGCACGCTTTGTCGGCGATCGATCCCTGGCGCCAGGCCAACGCGTTCGTCCGTGTGGGGCAACCCATTTGTGGACGTGTTAACGGGCCCGGTTCACACCATCATACGCACACCTGCGAACCAACGCACAGCGCGTGTTTTTTGTCTAAATCTGCGCGTACACGATCGTTTGTTGGGGGGGCTGTTTGACAAGTTGCCGAAACGAAACCAAGCGATCATGCCAGTGCCAGCCAGGAGTGGAAAAGGTTTCATCGTGACTCCATCGGTCGACCGCTCGCTGGACTATGGCGACGGTGACGGTGGTGGGTGTTATATTTATACACAATACAAACCAGATGGAATGGTACCGTCGTTATCGGGTGCAGTCGGGGTTGCTGGTCACGAGTTCGTTTCGGATACAAATATTGTTTTGTGAGAAAACTAGCCGAATGATTGGCATTGTATTGGTGCGATGCATCAAGAAGTTGTCCCAATTTCTTGGAAGTCTTAGGGTAATATTCTTTTTTGATCTTACTTTATACTCTAAATGCGTAAAGTATTTTTAGATATCACTTTTAATCTAATTACCCCTATAACCGTCAGTTAATCGTCAGGTAAAGAGCCATAAATTGCTATAAAAATACACCAATAATTCAGTAAACATAGTCAATACAATAAACTCACTTTGTTCAAATGAATTTTCATATCCAAATGTTTCGGATTGAACAATATGAAGTTAAAAATGTACTTCCAACAGGGCGTTTATCCATGAAGCGATCGGCATGAACTAGTAATGTTTGAGCTGTTTTCGATTCTGTTCCAGATAAAGTGAACATTTTACATGTACTGCTGTATCATCTACTGCACTTTCTCCACATCTTTCAAGCTGAAGTGGAACCTTTTCAGATAGCAGTCAACAGTAACGTTTCAAAACGATAAAGCTTCTACATGTACAAATTCTAATTCATTTTGAACAGGGCCGAGAAACAAAATATTCTGCTAAGTTTTGAATCCAGATATTGGTTGCACATTGCTAGATGATAAAGAACACTTTCTATGTATTCCATAAGAAAGTTGCTAAAACTTCAGGCAAATTAGGAACTTGTGGCCAAAACTGAAACAGATTTCAACAGTTTGAACAGTTTAGAATTGTCGAATCTTGTATGGTACACCCCATAGGATACAATTTTTCGCGCATTAGATCCTATTAACTTTATTTATTATTGCTTCTATCCCTAAGACTCAACTTTGTAAATAAATAAGCACTGAACGATCAAGCCGAAATTACATGATTATGGACTGCATTTTTAAGACATAATAACAGTTTTTTTAGCAATTCAAGGTGCAATTTATCAGCTTTGAGAAGAATTTTACATAAAATTGATGAAAATATGATTCAAGATTCTGAGATACTTTGGTTAATCAAAAACAATATCAGATTAGTTAGTTAGCTAGTTAAATTTGTTTCCAATTTTACATAACTATAATACATTTGAGCTGAGGTGCGTAAAGTAATGGGTACGAATTCTTGTTCTCTCGAATTGTGAAATGATATTTTGTTAGCTATCTATGGCTAATGAGTTTTAGATTTTGCGATCGCGTAGACTTAAACCGTGTAATGAGGGAAAAAGTCTGAAGAAATTGTAAACTCCTCGTGAAAATACAGGAAAACTTTAATTAATACTTAATGACTATTCTTAAAGTTCTTTCCTACCTAAATTTTAAGGTTATTAGGTGTATTTAAAATAGAAACACTTTATAATAAATAAACTGAACTGTAATTCCTAAACAGGGAGTCTTCAATGTATCAAAAATATTAACTTAGCAGTATAATATTTAGCCACAATGATGTACAACAATATCAGTCCAATTTACTAGTTACGTTTCATTGCCATTAGTATTTTTGTTAAGGAGTTCCAAATCTCCCCGAGGAACAGAAACTCAAATTCGTCTACTCTAAGGCATTAGCTATAATCGCATCAAAATAATATCAACATCTTTGCGACGTGTCTAACCAAAAAGGTAGCTTATTCATCATTCAAATGGAATTGGCAGAACGCAAAAAGTGCCCGCAACCAGCACCACCGGCGGTACACGGGTGTGACATTTTGTATGAACCGTTTGGTGGAAATTGTCATATCATGTTCCTAAGAAATGGAATGCAAAATTCGACGAACCGTTACCCATAAACTGCCTCAAACCATTAGCGCCAACCGAGTACACACGGACACACGGAGACGGACTGCCGAAAAACTGTTTCTTGTGAATCTGTACAGTCTTTCTTAAGGGTGGTTTGTACCAAAAATCTCACCCCCACACCCCTCCCCCAAAAAATCGTTCGACTGTCGACTGACGGTTTTTCGATGTTCAATGATTAGCTGTCGAGGTTTGCTTGTCAACTCGAGAACGTCATCATTAATCAATCGTTTTGTTATTGAGCTGTTTTGTCAGCCGATCGTTTCGGCACGCCCGTCACAACCGATTTTCTACCGGCTAAAATAGGGAGAAAAATCATGGATCTTGCTCTGCGCGTGTGTGTGTGTGTGTTTGTTGATCCTTGGGGGTTGTCTTTGGGTGCTTTCGAAAGAAAATATATCTATACTCAGACCCCATCGATTCCAGGCTCACCCACTTGCCACCCGGTTGGTTCGGTCCGTACGTTCGGTCGCTCAAACACCACGACCCAATCCAACCACGGTCCGAGGGGGCAATGTTTATGTACCGTTATTTATATGGGTGTTTGTAGATTTGTAGATAAACAGGGGGTGCGGAGCAAGCCGAACCGAAGGGTGGAAGGTAAGTGCCAGCACCCGGGCCATTTTGGCCGGCCGTACCCCGTTTTTGGCCGAAGTGTTTGTTTATCTTGCGTCAGTAAATGGATTAGATAGTTAGACAAATTTGCTTGCGGTTCGATAGCGCCCGGGTCCATTCGCGATGCCGTCCCTGGTGGGTTGGCTAAATAATTGAGTGGCACGCGTAAAAGAGGTGTGTTTCAAACATGGAGAAAGCAGCAGTTATTGCGAACACCATAATTTGCCTAGGTGTATCTTGTTTTGACCGACCTTCTGTTTGTTTTGTTTTTTTTTTTTTGTTTTTGGGAAGAAGCCCGGTGAGTGTAGAAGGAATGTGTATTAAATCTGTTACCCAACTACAAGGGTTAAACGTGTTTTCCGGCTGTTGAGCAGATCTATTTCGTAAGCTTTCTCAACATGGATCCGAAAACCTTTTGTAACATGATAAGTATTCGGCCTCAAAAGCAGCTGCAATAAATGTACACGGAAAGTTAAAAATGTCTGATGTTCTAGAAGTTCGTATTTATAATCAACAAATAATCGCATTTTATTCAAACAATAAACGTCTTTGCGGAAAACGACGGTTCGTTCGTTGAACAGCTGTGTAATCGAACCGTGCTCCATTACGATTGTCGTTTTGTGCGCATTGTGCGCTCTGGCGCTCATCATTGTCACTGTGCACAAACGAAACGGCTGTCAACACAGTCGACATAACGCTTCAATGACTTTCCGATGATTCTCGCAAGCGATTGGAAAAACCTACACACTTCACCAGTATTGAGCGCCATTTCTCACAATTCCTTTGCTTTCTTTTGCTGTTTAGCACAATCGATTGCACGCTTTAGACGTGTGTTTGATTCCATACACCAACCTCAAGTGGCGTACCACTTTTGTTGCACTAATGAAGTGTGTCAATGGGTAAACAGCCTTTGAAAGCGAGCAAGGCCCCGCACAACAGCAACAAATCGACTAGCAAATGAACAAATCGCACCCAGTTGTGCGTCTTTCGCGCTGAATATTACGTGACGGAGTGTTGTGAACCTTGAACGTTGATATACAATGGTAAGGCGCCGTAACTGTGCGTGCTTTAACGCGGCAGTAAGAAATAAATAATCTCGGTCGGAAGAGATTTTGAAGCCGGTTCACCAGTGAAACACCAGGCGTCTCCATTAGAAAGCATGACTTTTCGAGTGTTGATGAGATTTGGTTGCACAAGTTTTGCGTGATTAATGAAGCTTCAGCTTACGTTCCATTATTCATCGATTTGTTGGACAGGTTCGAGGAAAGTGTTGATGTATTGATAAGCTGATTTTGTAAGCATCTGAAGTTGCTGTTACATCGTTGGATGAATTATTGCATGTCAAAACGTATACAACATTGCTATTTACATGATTGTGAAGTTAATTGGTATTGCATTCCTTACTGAACGATTTGTAAACTATTGTTACTATTGCTAGAAAACACGTGTTAATGTGCTTAAGTAATTTTTCAGTGGTATGTAATCGTAGATTACTTGCTTTAGCCTTCTTTTTCTCTCTTTGCAACCTCGAGAGACTTGGGTATACAAATACTTGCTTCCATTACTAAATTATAGCCGTTGCCTCATGATCATTTAATTTCTGCTAGAAAACACGTGTTAATGTGGTTTAGTAATTTTTCAGTGGTATGTAACCATAGGTTATTTGCTTTATCCTTCTTTTACTCTCTTTGTAACCGCGAGATACTTGGGTCTACAAATGCGTCAATACAAACTGTAAAGGCAGTGAAAACTAAATCGTAAAACCCTCTAAATTCTTATGCTAAAACTCTTTTACGTTTTATCATAATTATTCTCACAAAAATATGCAAGTTTGTGTCACGCTTAGTGAACCAACTGTCAAAAACGCGCCAACCACAAAACGGATTTATTGCGAGGTTTGTATTTTTGGAATTATGATTATAACAAAAAAATTCTTCGGAGCTTTTTGCAAAAGAACTTTAATACATTGTGCTTCAATTCTGACTTCTTGTTTTTTTTAAATTTATTTATTTATTTCTCCTCCAGTTATCCAACTGTCTTTAGCCTACATAACAAGATTTTCAACGCATGTTCAACGCACTATGAAATACTACACAGTAATGAAATAAATAAATAAAAAACACGCAACGAAAATCGTCAAACTAAGCTTTGCAAAAAGGTCCGTATACTATTTAAACTTAAACAGAAATCGACATTGTTATCTAGCGAGCTGTAGACTTGTACCATTTTCAGCAAAGGGTCATTTTCACCAAAATTAGTCGTTCTGAAATCTGTGTTTAAAAATGCCCTAGGTCGCAGTATCCTACTAGGTGCCTGAATACTAATCTTCTCCAGAATCGACGGGGCGTCAATATAGCCACTGATCAATTTATGAAAAAATATGCACTGTGCCGTCATTCTTCTATGTTCAAGCGGTTCTAGTAAATAATAAACATCTAGCACGTTATGACGGGCACAAACAGACACCATGGAAGACGATAAAACATAATACGTGTAACCTTACGCTGAATGGATTCTATCCTGTTAATTATATATTGTTGCGAAGGAGTTCATATGATACTGGCAAATTCTACGATCGGTCGAACAATTGCACAGTACAGGGATTTCACACTGAATGGATCCGTAAAATCTTTAGAAACACGTACCATAAAGCCTAGTGTACGGAGCGCTTTTGATATCATCTGTTCGTAGTTGTCTGCTAGTGTGAGTCTGCTATCTAAGAAGACGCCTAGATCACGAACTACCTTTGAACAGGGGAACGGAGGAACCAGCTATTCTGTCATCAAATTCAATCGGAGCTCTTTGTCTTGAAAACGATATTACTATACATTTGTTGACACGCATTAAATTACTTGAGTTGAATTGAGTTAAACAATTTTGGAGTCTTTGACAATCCGCAAGGTCAGAAATTGGTAAGAATATCTTTAAGTCGTCTGCATATAAAAGCTTTTCGCAATTTGAGATAGAATACACTATGTCGTTAATAAATATGGTAAACAAAACAGGGCCTAAGACACTGCCTTGCGGAACTCCTGCAGAATTAGTGAAGGGTGTAGATAGGGCATTTGCTATTTTTACAGCAATACGTCGATGATTAAGGAAGCTGGTCATCCATTTTACCAATGCACCATTAACAGCGTACTTTGCCAGCTTTGCAGTAAGTAGAGAATGATTCACAGAATCAAATGCAGCGCAGAAATCCGTATAAATGACGTCCATCTGTGTTCCGTTGTCTAGCGAACGGAACCTTTTCTTTAACCTATCTGGCCTATTTTTTTCTATTGTGCCATACTTTTAAGGCACACTTCCTTCAGGCACGCTTCTTTCAACACGCTTCGAACAGTAAACGCTTGCGAAGTGTTTCGCACGCACAGTATGTTTACAGTTGAATGCTTCTGTCTAATTCATTAACTACCCCGTCGTCAAAAAAGTGCTCGAACCTGCATGCAACGTCCTAATTTTGTGTCACACCTCCTCAAGCTAGAGTAAAAATGAGGACGTTTTTGTATGAGCTGAGGAGCAAATTAGGAGGTTCGTGCATGAGCGTTTGTGGTAGTGTGTGTGAGCACACACAGTCTCGGGGTATGCATGTATTGGTAAGTCTGCAAATGTTTGAGACGCCTACCATAAACTGTGCGCATAATTCAAAAATATATGAAAAAAACCATCAGAATGCATCTGAAAACATCTGGGAATCAGTTAAAAACATCCTGGGAAAACTATAATGTCAATTGTTGTTCTACAGTACTACAATCCAACTCAAAACAAAACTATTATTAAAATCACCAGTGGCCTCCGGTGATAAATAATCATTAAAGCATAAACATCCGCTTGCATTGTTTGTCGAATGCCATTACTTTGCGTATCTCATCCCATGGGCCACAATAATATCAATACTCAATCAACAGATTCCGCGCCGAAAAAAGAGTATAACAGCATAAGAAGCATAACAATTTATTGCATATTACAGCTCAATGGCCATTGTCCATCTGACACAAATTACATCCGGTTCGATAAATAAAACAACATACACACACATCCGCAATGAAGCTGGCCATAAATACGTTTCAATACGCAAACTTTTTACAACTGCCTGCATCTACGCTGACACAACAACATGACAGCAATTTAATTCACAAATGAATGATACATCATTTTCACCTGTGACTTTGTGCCGGGAAATCGTACCGTGGCTTTACTGTTTCCGACCCAGTCCGTTGAACTCGATCATCGATGCACCGCACGTAGATTGATGTTGCAAATTAATCAGCCACCGGACAACGGGGTTCACCCCAATCAAGCCTTCAATCCGATTCGGGGAAAAACATTTTTGCATACTAAATGCAATTACCAACGATGTTTGATTGCATTTCACACAGTACGACACCGCCCAACGGCCAAAAACAGCAACCAGATAGAGGAAGAGGGCCAGCAAGAATAAATAAAACAAAACAAACGGGGCACTTACTGCTGCTCGCGTCCGGATCCGCACCGTCCAGGATGGTTTTGATGCGCTTGAAGAACTTCCGGTACACGGATTTGCCTTCGCCCTTCTGCTCGTCCCGGCTCTTGTGGCCCGAACCCTTTTTGCCGTCCGCGCTGGAGGGCTTTTTTCGGCTGACCAGATTGCTACGGGTCGATTCGCGCAACACAATGTCCACGTTCGGCTGTGGTACTGCCGACTGTTGCTGTTGCTGGCACTGCTGAAGTAGGGTGTGCGCCTGAAGCTCCTGATGTTGCAGCTGCTGGTGTGGTGCCGGTTGCTGCTGCTGCTGATGCTGGGCGATCGGTGGTGACTCGCTGATAATTTCGATCGCAATTTGCTGCTGACTCTGCACCGACAGTACCTGCTGTGAGCGTGTCGAGGAAGGTTTCGCCACTGCTTCCATGGTTGAATTGGCCGGACAAGTTTTGTCTCACGTTTTGGGAAGTGGAATGGAACCACCAAAAAAAAACACTCACTGACACTGTCGATGGGTTCGACCGGAAAAGTGGACCACTGTCACTGTGGAGCTGTTTTCGCACGAGTGGTTTCACACCTGCATAAACGAATCCGGCACACCGTTCGCTGGTACGGGACCCGGTACACCCGGTCGGTATTTGGTTTTCCGTTTCCCACAAACTCTTTCACTGCTTTCGATAGTTTTTCACCATGAATTAGGCAAATCGTGGAGATGGGAATGAATCACACACTTGCCGGTTGAGGATTTTACGGCCGAGCTGTGCTGAAGTTTGTCGGCTGTGATTGGGAGTTGAGGCGATTAAATATTAAAGCCAAGTTTGCTTCGCACTTGAGACGGTCGGGCGGCGCAGATTGAATGGGAAGTAAAAGTTTGACCGTCGGCCGGATATAAACGATCTGAAATGTAGACAATAACAAAAAGGATAGTGTCAGAATTGTTTGCCAAATAAATTAGAACATGGTAGGTTTATATTTTCATGTATCACATAATTTCTAGAAAATACGGTATACCGATTGTCACACTAGAATGTTTGGGAGAACATTCTTAAATGATGGGAAATACCATCGGCTTGACTAGACAACACATAGATCTATCACTACAGCTTTAACTCTTTAAAGCTGTTTGTTAGTCAGTATTTCGACAGAGCTATTCAACGGAAAGTGTTGTAGGACAATTACTGATCTAGAGTTAAAATCTTGACGAATTGCAGCGTATTGCCGCAATGATGAACCAGTTTTGATCAAGCAAAAGCAAAATGTTTAGGAGCAAAGAGTTCTTATGCAATCGTTTGAAGAAATGAGAACAAATGATGTTTCAAATGATATCAAGCGCAAATTCCAGATTGGATTTCAGGCATAGTGAAAATTTAAAACTAGAGGAACAGCAGTTAACATCTGCTATTCATTGGAATTAAAATTTTAGCTGCTGAAATCTGCTAGCCCTCTGAATCAAATAAACTGTAGATTGCATTATAGTGAGGAATGGATTTATAATTTTTCAAGTGTATATTACAATGTCTATTCATCCTTACTAATGTCCAACGTCAAGAAGCTCTTTTTAAAGAGAGGAGGGCAACTGCTTGCTATCATGTGCGTGCTAGCAGGTGAGGCCTAATGATAGCTCCGCTTTAACTATCTCGTGAGGGCGAATAGCTCGAAATGGTTGAAGATCTTTTTTTTAAGGGCAGCACTTCATAGTGAGGCTAAATTAACATAACCACAAGAGAATTAACGTACAGAAATACCCCAGACAAAAAATCCAGAGGACCAAGAGTGCGTAGAGCCCTCAATTTATTGGGACGAGGTCTTCCAGTAGTCGTTAAGTTTATATGAGGAGTTTATTCATGTTATTTCATGTGTCAGTCTAGCTATGATAAGTCCTGATTGTTGTTAAATCTTATAAGTTCTCTTTTGAGCTTAAGAAAGACATTTTATTACATGCATCAGATAATTCGTTATGAAGTTTTTCTACTATAATTACTTTGATCCCCATTCTCTTCTTCTTCTTTCTTGGCCTAACGACCTCTTAGGTCATGCCTGCCATTTCTGGCTTACTAGACTTATTGTTACCGCATAGTTGGATAGTCAGTCCTCACTATGGGGGAACGGCCCAGATGAGACTTGAACCCCGGTCCTGCCGTGTTAAGACCGGCGCCGCTGTCGCAGTACCACCGGGCCGCCCCTACGAATTTATCTAATTTGAATAAATTTATACCGATTTGTCCTTCATGTGGTTTGATATGATTTGCTCAAAAGTTTTTCGTTAATAAATCGTTATCCAGGTGTATAAGAAGTTGGCCCTCAAGTACGTTGTATGCAAAAAACTCCTTTATCATTTAAAATGGTTCAACAGTAACTACCATAAAAAACTACCATAAAAAAGCATCTAAAAAGCCACTTTCTGTGTGACTCCCAGAGTACCACCAAACATCGACAGGATTGAACATTTTGCGATTACGTGCTGTGAACGGTAGGCAAAGTTTTATCGTTCGCCAGCCAGACGCAAGGCCACATTGGCAATGAATACCAAAACAGGCCACTTAAGAGTGGACCGTACAAGCTGCATGTAGTAACTTTTTTGATGATTTTTTTGTTTATTTGTGAAGCATTCCCCTACGAAAGCAAAGTGTGTGTGTGTGTTTGTATTTATAGAGGAAAAAGATTATAAAACATGCAGTGACAGTAGTGATCTCGATCAAATGTGGCTGATTATAGGGTTTTTTTTAGAAAATAGTTTTCTCTTTTCTCTCTCTCTCTCTCTCTCTATACAGTCTATGGATACTACGAACAGAGGAAGCTAAAGTTTTATATGGTGCAATTTCTTCTCCAGCAATTTCGATATCAGAGATAGAAAAAGAGAACCACAAAAAACGACACGTGTCAGTTTTATAGAGAGCTTTCGAGAAGCTTGTTTTTAGTCTCTTGCTGCAGGCTACGAGAACTGACAGCGTAAAAACATTACCGAAACATGAAAAACGATTCCCGCACGCTACCCTGTCTCTCACTTCCACAGCTCCCCAGGGTCGAACGTCACCGTGCAAATAGGGAACCCAACGATCCTGGAGGCTCGTCGAAAACATAACCAACCATTTTCGAGTCAACCGGTGAATTTACTTCGGTTCTATTTGTCCATCTGCGGTTTGTAGGACCCTATTTATTCCGAGGCTCAGCCGTACTTGTTTGCACAGTCTCATGGCGAATGTCAGTCGGAATGGGGCGTACTGCTAGATGCACAATTTGCATTCGGAAAGCTTTCCCGGTTTGCCATTCTGGCTTGCCGGTTGAATGGGTTGCTTTGGAAATGGCGCAAGAGATTGAAGAGCGTAAATGGAGCGAGCAGATTATCGGGGTCTTTGGGAAATGATAAATTGTTTGCGAGGGGGCAGAGTGTGTAAAAACCATTTCAATTTTATTCATGACTTCTTCCGCTGTCGCAGCAAATATGCTGACACACATATAAAACAATGACATGTTGTTCATTTTACAGTTCGAAACAAACGGCACACCGGTATAATGCACATAAAAGTGTTGAGTTACACAAAAACAGGCCAAAATAAACACAGCTCGCGGTGGGACGCTTAACAATAGATATAATCCATCAACACAACTCCCCGGTGGGTTTGATAAACATTCCCCGCTTGGGTTTTGGATGGTTTCATTTCATTGTTAAGTAGCTTTTGTACGCACACAGTTAAAGGCTTTTCTGTTTTGGCCACTTGCACCTTGCTTGTGAAGTCTTTCGGTTCCGTATCATTAGTTACGGTGTCATTCTAAGCATGATAAATGATACTTTCGTTTTGAGGAAAAACGGTTTACAACAACTCATTTCTAAACTACGTGCTGTAAAAGTTTTGTCAAAGAAAGAAATGGTGTTCATCGTTGTTAAACGAAATACAAGAAATAAAGTATAACAAAAGAATCAAAGAAGATTAGTTTAAAAGATTTATTTAGCTTAGAATATAACTCTCTTTCAATGCACTTAGTTTGCGTTTATAAAAGAAGGTTTGAAAACAGCATACTAAAGCCGCCTAGAATCCGTGTACTATAATATATCTCAACAACCCAGCTTTTGTGCACCATATAAGACTCGAAAGACTCTTGCAAGAGGAATTAACTCTAGGATGATGGAGTATTACACTAAAAATTAACTGTAAATAGAATTTAAGAGAGATTGTTATACTGATTTAGCTGCAAAAAGTATTAGATATCATAACTAAGCCCAAAAAATAGTGGAAAGTTCACTCATACAGAAGTTGGGAAAGCGTTAGACAATGTATAGAAAAAACTACTACATATACTGAGGATACCTTGAAATTGGTCATAACCCTACCAAACTATCTAACTAAAAGAACGTGATCTGTGACCATTGCCATTGCACACTTTAATCTCAGTGACAGCGAAGTGTCCTGGGACCCATTATCTCACCTTAAAGCTTCGCCTGAAATTCGAACTCTAAAAATACTTTCGCTAGAACCTGAAGATCTTCTTCAGAAAACTGACTAAAAGAATCTGTAGTGAAGGCACTATCGGCATCTCATTAAGCCTGTTGTGTAGTTGCAGGAACCCTCAGCGCTACATTCGATGATGAGACATTGACAGTAACGCTCAATAAAGCAAAAATGGTTATCCCACCGTTTTGGAGAAGTCGAGTTCTTCACAAAGCAGTCGATAACAGAAAACGACTACTTCCAAGGTTATCTTGAGCGAATGAACCTTATTTTGCAGACCTCTGTCCGGAGTGTTCGACGCTCACCTAGGTCGAAGAAAAAGTGACTGTGACGAACCTCAACGCCCTGATGTACTTCGGCCAAAACATCTGGTGTGCTATACATCATCAAAGTGATCGGGAAGCTCAGATGCCTGACAATCCTCAACAAGTTATCATGGCGCGCACCTTTACAAATAATTTCCAAAGGCTTCCCTCACATTATCTACCAATATGATGCTTTTGAAACAAATAATACGTTCAGTACTTACTACGTTGATTATTTAAGACATTAATATCTGGGCTTCTGATGCTCTCAACATATACTGTGGATTTATCCTAAATATCCACTCTACTATTAAGCTTTATTTCAGCTATAAAGTTCGGCGAATTGAAGACAAAATCTGATCAGGTTTAAGTAGTCTACGTATATTGTGTTTGACATCTCGATTTATCAATAATGCCAAACATAGATAATATCGTGCAAGTCTATGCTTGTTGAAACCGTTATCAAAAAAATCATGTAAACTTGGAACGTTATAACTTGTATTATTTGTTCAGAGGCAAGAATATCTTAGGGCAATATTGAAAATCATTTAATTTATTACTTTGAAAACCCTATTGTTAAGTACTTCTTTATTCAACATTTATGCCACAAATGGATAAACGATATTTTTTATTCTTCAACACATCTCTAAGACCCGATAATATATTTAATTTTTAGGTACGTGGTTATAGACATTTATTTTTTGTTCATGGTTAACGTAATGTTAAGCAAATAACATCAACATTCTACACAAACATACAAAAATAAAATCTAATAGCGTTATCAACCATTACAATATACCGATCCTTATCTTTAATCACATCTAGAAAAGTTTGCTGAAGAAGGGACTCATACAGTCCCTGCTTAATGGCACAAACATTTTAAACGACCACTCGGGAAGCAAACTTGCACCATTTCATTAGCATAAAAAGTCAAATTTGCTTCAATCGTAAAGCACTAATATGGGATGGTGCGTGCGTGCGTGCGTGTGTAAAACTTGTTTGGTTAGAAAAAGGTTCTAAGAGAGCACCCAAGATGGAGGAAGCTTTTCGTACCAGGTCGTAATAGGTTCGTTAATTGCTTTGCCAAGAATGTGCCATAAAAGCACATTACCGGGGATAACCCTTCCTACTGCCATCCCATCATCCCCAGCATCCGACTACACGGAACAATTGCCGTGGAGTTCATTAAACCGTCCCGGACAGCAAGAAAACGTGGCAAAACAGAATTATAGAAAATCTCGCCAAACAAAAGCAAACCATTTACTTTACCTTTAAACGACACCTAATGATGGAACATTGACTGTGCAGGGCTAGACTAGCGAGAAGCAAAGGAGGTCTAAAGGGGGCGGAAAATATTGCATTACAAGTCCTTTTGCCATTAACGTCTAAATAACTCGACTAATTACACAAACCGAACGTACCGAACAATCGTCAGGATATCCTGCCTGACCTCCATAAACGCAACAAGCGGGCGTTTCTTTGATTTTGTTTTCCTTCCTGATAAATGATGTCATTCCCGGGAAAGATCCCGGTGTCTGTTTATGTGCGCGGACCAGTGAGTCCCCATTAAATTGCAATTACTTTAACGACGAGCTGCCCGTAGCAGAACCGCTGCGGATGGGACAACGCTTCATGGATCATTTACGGTGGAGACGGTCGTTCTTGGCCGCTGTACTTACAGGCCTCGTAACCGCCATCATAATGTTTGTTCTTTTCGCTGATCTCAGTGCAGCCGAGAATTGCGCATTTACGTACGCTATATAGTGTACACCTAGCTCTCATTCTAGATGATTCCGCTGGTAAGCTATCGCGGGTAAGATCTTGATTATCGTTTGATATTCTCGACGCTATGGTTTCAGCCACTATGCGCGGTCTACCATGAACAGTATGTGGTGGAAATAGTGAACTGTATCACGATTCACCGGGATTATAGAAATGATTTATGGAGTGTCTTGTAGTGGTGGGGGCTATTTAGCTTCATCAAGATAGAGAAAGTTTCAAAGAGCTATTTTATGACTCGTTTATGTATTTAATTTATATTGTGCATTATCCCGAAGTTCATCCCACAGCTTGTTGATAGTCTTTAAAAAATCTTTGGAATCGTCCCAAAGTTTTTTTTTTACGGGTTTTCAGACAAGAATTATACATAATTTTAATGTAATGCATTTGGCTAAGTTCATGCAAAACTCCCAGGGCCCTCTCAGTTGCCATCAAGAACCCACGCCAGGAACACGGGTCCTACGGAATTGTAGGAAGGTTGTATCCTGTACAATCTGGTGATAGAGAGGGCCATCCGAGACTCGGAGATGGATACTTCAAGGACAATCTTCTATGAGTTAATCTAGATCGTGTCATACGGTGATGACATAGACGTCAGTGGTATGATACTCGGCACCTGTTAACAAACACAGATAGACGCATGAGTGATGTACAACCAGGTGATCGTATCAGCGAAGTTGTCAGCCTAGAATAAGTCCCAGTACTTTTATACGCCTCTGAGACATGGACTCGCTTCAAAAACTGACAAAACCCTCTTAGCGCTAGACATCGAGTGGTAAGAATTCGAAGCGTTTATAGCGTTTATTTTATAGCAAAAAAATTATAAAAATAATTACATAAAATTGAGGAAAATTGCCTTAAAGCAGAGGAGGTGACATGACTCTGCCATTAACATGACATCGGGCAACACAAAAAAGCTGATGCTGTGACGTTAACAACGAATAAAGTTTTGTTTGTGTGCTCTTAGTTTGTGTGAAAACAAAAGTCTATTAAAGCAGTATAGCTGCAAAATATAATACGCCATCGCACAATATTTGAACATCCTTCTATAAACTGCAAACAAAGTTAAAATTACATGCGAATCCGTACAAATTTTTTTTAAAAAATCCTTAAACTGTATAGAAAATCTGGATTTTTTTCCAAAACTTAAGATAGTTTATTTCCCAAGCGCTTAAACCAATCCTTTAAATTCCTAAATTAGTTAGAAACATGTAACATATTATATAGAATATTGTCTATTGACGATCGATCTTAAATTGATTTCATAAACTTACGTTGCATACTGTAAAATACTCAAACCACACCACTGTATCCTTTCAGAAGCTTGTATTGCTTGTAACTGCGACCTGCGAGCACCAAGAATGTGATGTTATTTTTATAAAAATGTGACCTCTTCAAACGCAACCATTTCTCCACAGACCTCCACCGTCGTGCGACGTACTCATTTATGGTCTTTTCCCTGTTTCGTCCTGTACCAAAGGTGAAACGTGTACAAAAGAGACAGAAAAAAAGCATGTGCACAGAAGCTTCATTCTATCGTTTTCGCTTCAACGCAGAAAACATACACACGGCAACGAAGCGAGAATCGTTTTGCCATGCGATCCCTAATTTTATAGGTCATGCAAGGGAAAGATTCAATTTACTTCCAATTTGCAATTTTATCCACATTAAAGTGTGTCCACATGGTGACCATACCGTACCCACACACACCGTGAGCTTTCACATCGTGACACACGTACCCACCGTTTATTGGACTTCCGCATGGAAAGCGACCATACCCAACCGTCAGCAATCCATCCCCCGGGACATCGGACAGGAAGCGAAAGGAAATTTTAACGGTTTTCATTAGCCCCGGTGACCCTATGAATAAAAGATGGACGCCTTTGCGTGGCACGGCACGATGCAAGCGAGCAAAAACGGGTCCTACACCATAAACCTTCGTACAGCACGAAGACGAAGCAATAGGTCTTTCTTGGTAGCTGCCATTCGGGGTTGGCCCTTGCCTGCCTGCCTGTAAGCGAACCCAATTTAGTAGCACATTTAGTTGCAGTGTTGCATACCGGCCAATTTTTCTTCTTCCGGTTTTCCCGCTACTAGCCTTCCAACTCCACCCCATCCTGAACGTTGGTCAGTTTGTGGAACTGCATCCCGTTGCGAAGAAAGCCAGCCGGAAGCCAGATAACACAGTTGCCAAAGCGGACACGATCGGGAACGAGAGATAATGGCACGCCGAGTGGTAGTTATCGTGGTAATAAATTTCCAACCCCAATCGACACGCTGTTGCATGTGAGCGGGTTGGCTTTCGGTACATAAAAGGTGCAAAACCATTCACCCGAATGCGGATGCGTTTGGTAGACCCGATGCGCGATTTGCGCCAGAGAATCACTGCAACAACCGTTCCCTGCTTCACCATCGTTCGCTCGGGTCTACAATCTGACCCGATGCCTTATTTGGCCCGGTGTCGCACCATACGATGGCGGCGGAAAGATTTATGCTGCCGAGCGTGTATCCTTCTTGAATTCTCACTCGTAGATTATCTTCCACCTGGGTCACCTCTGCTGTTCGGGGGGGAGGAGGGTTTAAACGATAAAGTGATTTCATCGCTTTGCGGAGCGTAACTTCCGGGCGAACGTAGGAGAGAGCATTATAAATTATTCCTCCACACACCAGACAGATGGATTCGTTGAATCGTGTTGAGCCGGTTTTCGGGGGGTTTATTTTTAGACTTAGGTAATGCTTTAATTTATTGCCAGCCATGGTTGAATGCGCCATTTTTTGGGCATTGATTACACGGATAAATGAAATTCGGCTGTAGCGAACTATTAAGCGCAGACCTGGAGCTGCGGAGTGTTACAGGTCCGCAATCTGATTCATGATCAATTTTGGTGTCGAGGAATCATTGCACTGATTGCACGCTATAAACACGCTGATCATTTTGTGGAAACAGAGTACTGTGTGTGCGAATACTTATTGGCATTTGTAGTGCAGATATCTGGATATTTTGTACTGACGTTTTTTCACATTTAAATCTGTAAATTATTCATCATCGAAGGACATCCATAGACCCTTCTCTAGATCTTCTACTATGTTTATAAAGTGTGTATTAAAAAATAAATAGATTTTAAAGATTTTTTATTCGATGACTTTTGTTCTAGCTTCTAGTTCTTTCACAAAATTAAAAAAAGTTGAGTTAATCTTCTAAAACAATGAAGAAACTGCAACCGAAAGTGGCCAATAGTGAGGATCATCAAGGGCCAGAAAGAGTTTTTTCAACATGATAGTACCCACGGATGTTGAATTCCCAGAAAAAACAAAAAAACTGGAAAATTTAATTTCTCTACAGCTATGCTATGCCCCGAGTTGATTACTGTAGAGTTAATCTGGGAAGACGTGGTCTTATTTTGTGCGTGCTTTTTACATGTAGAAATTCAGAATAATAGAATCACTGATGTGAACACTAATGTTAGGATGATGCGGAAGCTGATCCACAGACCGTAATGGCACCGATTTTCAAATAACGGAACGAAGTTAGGAGTCCAGAAATGACAAGTTAAGACCACTCGAGCTTATGAAGCCAAACAAGAGGAATAAAATGATGCTTCAACAATTGCTTCAGCAACTACCAGCGTCGTAGATGAACCTATCTTTAACTAATTCAAATGAATCTTGTCCTGTAACTGTTTACAATGCTGATGATCTGGTCCATCTATTACATTAAGCCATTTGGCATTGGCAACAGAGGAGGATGTCCCAAAAAGAAGAGCAGAACAAAAACAAAAACACTACAGTCAGTCAGTCAGCTACAGTGCATTCTTCCATTTCACTTGTCAGCAAAACTTCACATCCATTAGTCTGATAACTTTATCCCATCAGATATCCCACGGATAGCCGTTTAAGACGCTCTAGTACGAATTATTAGCCTCTTTCGTTTGATTCAAACACACACCGAAAATTCATCCCCCAAAGAGCCGCTCCTAAACGGTGATCGCCTAGAAGCTAAAACGGACTTCTACACAGTGTCACCGTTCCCTGTTTTGTAAGTGGATGCCGTTGTTGGATGAACGATACATGATCGGTGCTGTCGTTGTTGTGTGAGCTGGTCACTCTATTGCCGTTGAAGTGAGCGACGTGCAAACAATAGAACGAAGTGGAACGAAAGCAACTAAGCATATAAAAGGACAGACCACTCGTGTACGATAACGGCCACGGGACAAACGGACCAACAATCTCCACGATTGGGTGTACAGTTTCAGTTGGTAGTTGGTGAGGTTTGGTTTTCTTTAAACGCTGCTCATTTCTTACAAATGCGCCGTTTATTGAGTCTGTGCTTTAGAACCACAGCACGACCACTGTTTGTTTGATGTGGTGGTGCCTTTATTTTCCATAAACATGAAACATGAAACGTACTTCGCTGTTGGTAGGATAATAAACGCTAAGCACACTCAACGAAAATGTCTTGGGTTGGGCTGAGTGACTGAAAAGAAGAAAAAGCTTTTGAATATTATTGTCGTAATGGATGGGTGGAAGCGATATTTTGAGATTTGCGAAAGTAGTTTGAGTCAGCTGGTGATGCATATCTATTTATTCAACAATGCACTCAGCGTTTATTATGATAAATGTTAAAGGTTCACTATGCATCTTACATAAAGCCGGCTTAGAGCGGGCTAATGTTTGCTCAAACCCTCTCGGCTCGGATTGGCGTGTTATCTGTCCGTCCAGAAGCAGCATTCTACCAATGCACCAAGTGCAAATGCGTCTGTTTACTCTGCAGCTAGCCATATTGACAATAAGCTCGGTCATCGATAGCGTTGGAGCGTATCTGCTGCAGCAGAAACACCACTCTAATGAGACTTAACACTACTCTCTATATCTTACTCTCTGGAGAACGTCTGTTGGTGATGGTAACGATTTTTTACTGTCGCTCAGTTCCATCGGGCAATAGGTAAAGATTGCTGCGTAATCCGTCGCTTTCAGTGTTGGGAACGTTGATAAGACGGTACACCCCGTTCAATCGAAACTCCACCTTCCCAAGCTACGCTCATGTTACTTTGGCGGGCGAAGAATAGCTCCATCGCCTCTAGAGAATCCACCATACACTCGTTTCTACCTTTCACCGTTTTCCACTTTACGCAGCTTTCGCTTGCCACTGTGTGTCCATGTTTGTGCCCGGGAGATATTGCTCCAGGTTCCATTATCCGTCTCCTAATGCTTGACCAAATGCCGGCAACGATATGACACCCGATCCATTAGCGCGCATCGATGGTGGCTATAGACAAATATCAATTCATCACCACCGGCACTGGTGAGACCTAAATCACATCGAATCAGCCAGCCGGGAGCTGGCTTCTACTCGATAAGAGCCAAGATTACAGTAATGGATTGGGAAATATTGGAACTAACGATGGAGCGCTGGGAAAAGGTCCGGCAAATATTGGCAATTCATCATTTTTAATAAGAGCTTTCGAGCTTCAGAAGTATTGAAGTGCTGACCAGAACAAATTAACTTTAGAAATTAGCTTCAAAGCCTTCAAACCATTCCATACTGCTCCATTCCATTTGCTCCCAAACTTTTGTAGGACCTCAATCATACGTCTTTAATCCACTTTTTCGTGCTTTGTGCGAGCTTCTACTAACTAAACTAAAACTAAAAACTAAACTCATATGAACTGTTCCAAAACTCATTGCTACGTTGTCCGTTTCCGAAAGGACATAAGTACTGCACGATCATCCTAACGAGACCCGGTCGAAACCGGCATCGTGACAGCGTGATTCAGCTCTCGGTGATACCGCCCGGAGATACATATATGCTTGAATAAATGTTTGTACTACGCCTCATCTATTAATAAACCAACCGTCCAGGCGCTCGGGCACAGGATGTCCATCGTCCTGTGAGTGACAAGGTCGAGCGATCCCAAACACGCCCGGCCCACTCCCGCGCCCAATGTGACAGCTGAAACTATCCTTCCCAATATCGATCTTCTGCATTGCCCCCGGGCCGGCGGGAGGGATATTGAGTAATGTCCTGTTTTCTTCGCACGAACACCGTAACGCTACTCCGCTTTGCCAGAAACTGGAGGACAAAAATACGACCCACTTCTTCGGTGGAGCCATCCAATGGCTGTGAAGCATAGCAGAGTAGAAGAAAAAAGCGAACACACAACGTCCATCTCGTTTGGGCTCAGCAAATACATTCGACATGCCAGTTCCGGCGCTGTCCATCGATAGATGTCCCCGATGTCCAAGGACTGGCTAAATCGCCACAGTACAATCGCTGCCATGCGAAAGTGGTGGGACGAATTTTCGCGCACGACACAGTGGCCGTGTGGAATTATTCCGGTTACGGCTGGTGATTGATTGCTGCTTTGCGTCGGTAACAGAAGGCGTATAAAGAAGTCCAGCGCGTGTCGCAGTTTGCAGTGCAGTGCCCGTACGCCGAATAGCGAAAGGGTGGGTAAGTTATGATGTCAGCTCATTGTTGCACCGGAACAATGACCGTACAATGGCACGGACCAGCTGCGATGCCGATCACGTGCCCTCTTACCATGGATAGGATAATCGGGTGGGATCGGATCTTTGCACTACAATGTAGAGCATGTACTATGCACTGTGTGTCCTAAATTCAGGCCGTCCCTATCTAGCGTATCCATTGGTCTCGTTTAACATTCTCTCGCTCTCCCTTTCCGTTTAGCGTGTTATCTGGCCGGTCCTTACTTTGCGGGTCTTTGCCTGCACGACCGCTCTGGACGATGCTCAATCAAGCTAATGGGTTCTTCGATGGGATTGCGTACAAGATAAATTAATTTACTTTGCTTAGCCAGAGATAGGGATATTACACCGGCATTAGATAGTGTCCGGATAGTTTATGCGCAGGGCATGCCGTAATTACAAACTCAATTATAGCTGTGCAGACGCGAACTGCATGCAATGCACTAGATAAACCGGTCGAACTTCACCATTATCTGTTGCTGGTGAACAGCACATGTAGCACAAGCATAAGGTATAAGTTCCATTTTTATTTTATGATACGAAAAACTTTGTTTTCTTTATTTATATCATGTATATGATTTTAGACGACTTAATAATCTTAGTAAATCGTAATGAACTAAAACGCTTTTAATGACAGTAACAACTCAATTGAGCAGGAATCCCAACAATTTGACAAACAATCTTAACAATCTGAGCAAAAATGTTTTGCGAATTCAAATAAAAATATAATAAAATATTTATCATGAAACTACAGCAAATCCCAGAATTTCTTGGCATATACAATAATATTTAAAATTTATAAAGTATATAAAGTCGGGCGGCCCGGTGGTGATGCGACAGCGGCGCCGGTCTTCACACGGCAGGATCGGGGTTCAAGTCTCATCTGGGCCGTTCCCCCATAGTGAGGATTGACTAACCAACTATGCGGTATCAATTAGTCTAGTAAGCCAGAAATGGCAGGCATGACCTTAAGAGGTTGTTAGGCCAAGAAAGAAGAAAGTATTTAAATGTACATATAATTTTTAAATGTTTTTTTAACTAATTTTTTTTAATGAAGAACGGCCTGGGGGTTTTGATAGCTTATTTAATCTATTCTATTTCAAGTAAAACAAATTAAACAAGCCAAAAGAATATCTTTACATTTTGTCAAGTATATTTATTTATTGTATTCGCTTTATATTCTCCAGCATTGTATTTAAAAAAACTATAAATTTATAAAAGATTGCAAACGAAGCTAGCACTGTTTAGAAAACCGCCATTAAACTGTTAAGTAGATAAAAAAAACGAAGTTGTCCTAGGAAAAATAAACTTTAAAACAAATCCAACATTATTGCGGAAGTCTTCAAAAACTGTGTGACGTATTTAAAAACACAAAAGAGTCTACCAAAAATCCTCAAAAAATCGTCAAAAACTTTCTGAACTACCTATGTAAACATAACTATTTTTATTTATAGATAATCCACAACATTTTTCTACAACATAAACTTCCTACGCTACTGTATCGTTCAACTATCTACAGCATATCCGGTACATCCACTTAGCTCTGTTAAAAATCTCATCGAAAGGCTTAATAATTTATGGCCTTAAGTCCCTCCTATCGAGCTTCTTCGCTCAAGGTCAAACCATCCCAGCACCAGCAACAGCAGATTAAATAATTTGTACCCGTTCATGAAACGAGAACGGTAATAATTTAAAATTCTCTTGAAAGTTCCCATCCCTTTTTTAAAGCTCGGAAGACTTCCGGGGAAAGATTTGTGTAATGCTTAAAATTTGGCAAAAAAGGTAGAGCCAGCTAGTATTCTACGACGGCACTCCACCAAATGGGCAATTGAAACGGATTTTCACAGACGGTGAATACAGCCGGCGAACCTCGGGAGCCACAATGGAAGATGTTCCAGGGCTTTTGCCAGCCGTAAAGCTTTTAGTATCAAGAGCACACAGATCGTGATAGTGTCGGTGCAGTTTCGCACATGAATTATGGGAACCTGCCGGAACCTTTCCGAGCTAATTCACTTGCTGGCAGCGGTACAGATAAGCTTTTCAGTCCTGGTGCTACCCTTCAAAACTTAAGGATACGCTCTCGCTGCTATCCGCCATAAAGCCAGGCACGGTAAGAACGATGGCTAGCTTTAATCTCAACCTAATCGCATATTGGTTCAGTTGCTTTATTGGGGGGACTTCAAACTCAATGTGCCTCCTGTGTCGGTGGGAATTCCGTGGAAAAGCGTGTACGAAAGGACCTTCTCTTGCTTGCGCTTTGTATAAATCTAATCATTTGGCTCAAACACAGATTAATTGGTTTTATCCTTTTGATTTCTGCTTCAAAAAGGGTTTCTTGTACGCTTTCATCACCGACACAGACCGACAAACGACATAAAGAGATGCCAGCCACGGTGGAAACTGTCTGATGCGTAATAAACCGTAACCCACATCTACCATCCATTGCGACACAACCGAGGTACAAAACTTTTTGGCATCTGTTTGAGCTTAGCGTTTGGGTGAATGCGGTTTGTCTGGTTGGGTTTCTCGGTCTCTTATTTCTCGCACGGAGCTTTCCTGTACGATTGCTACATGATACATGATTTTTATGTGCTTTCCCGCTCTGTTTAAACCCGTTTCGGGACTCGGATGCGGTAACAACGGACGGTATAGAAAACCTACGCGGAACAATGGCCATTCAAAACCGTACGAATGTCACGCAGTCTGGCAATAGAATGTGGCACAAAACGTACAGACATTTATTATACAGCGATACATCGAATAATTGCTGATACATGTGCTAGGAATGGACAATTTATGTGACAGATGTATGCAATTTCGAACCGGAGCCATTTGAAGCTATTCAAACTATGTTTTGATTCATGGTATGTATTGAAAGTTGTGAGGGAAATTTAATATCGGTTAAAAAAATTGAGGATCAACTCATATTTAGGTCATAGGAAGAGCTAGTTATTGAGCTCTAAGAAATTAAAGTTACAGATCACTAGTCGAGTCCCTAGTCGGGGTGGTCCGGTGGTATATACTATAGCGGCGCCGGTCTTCACACGGCAGGATCGGGGTTCGAATCCCGGCGGACCGCATCCCCGTACGCAGGACTTACTATCCAACTACGGGTACAACTTAGTCACAGAAAGCTAGCAATAGCTGGCAGGCCAAGACCTCACGAGGTTGTAGTGCCAAGGAAGAAGAAGAGAGAAGATCACTAGTCGTTATCTATTAATCAGTAGACATAGTTATCTTATGTTGTCTTAAGTCTGGATTCATAGGATATATATCAGAAGAATATTGAATAATTAATTGGATACCTCCCTTAATCTCCATCGACATTCAAACGGTATCCTTCCGAGTTAGGTCTCTGTAGCCGATAAATCGTCCCAGGAATGATTCCAATGTCTTACGTCAAACCACAATTTTCCAGATTCTGATGGACAGATTCGCGGCGAATATTCGAAAGAAAGTCGACAAAAAAGAGCTCTAAGGAGGGCATTTCGTACCTAACAACTGAGTCTGAAGGTTGTTCAAATTTAACATAATACTGTTTACTTCCTTACTACACTCATATACCCGGTAAAATCACTTCTTACTAATTGGTTTTCTGTATAGCGATGACGGTATCTTGTAATTAGAATATAGCATATTCCCCACTTCCTGTTACTGATCCTGCATCTGTATGTATTTTCTAAGATAACTCTTGAAGTAGTTCTCTCAGCTATGCATCCCTCGCTCAACCGACGGATTTTGGAGTAAATGCGCTTTCAACATTCCTGGAACAACCTCAGAACAGGTAAGAACTTAAGACTATCAAGCTCCTCAGATCCGAGACAGTTAAGTGCCGTTCTAAGTATCTTATGAGTAAGTAAATACGCTTAATCATATCGGCCAAAGTCGCTACACAAATCAGCCATTTACAATAAAAATAAAATGTCCTGCAAATTACATTAATTAAGTGTTGTTTCTTTTTTTGCTGTCAAAATTCTAAGTCTTCCCCACAAACTAACCATTTCTCTGTTAATTTTTAGTTATGCAAATTTTTTCCTTCCCACATTTGCACGTCCATCAAACACCACCATTTGTGTAAAGTTCCCCTTATCACCCTTTCAGCCGACAAATAGCCTTGCAACTATTTACTGCACAAGTCATTCCAAAACTTTCTCACATGTTACACTTCTCCCTTTCGTTTCGTGACACATTGAATCGTATTTGCGTTTTCGCAAAATAAATTTTCAACCCCTTCACAAACACCCACAGGGTGCTTGCTCGTGACGATAGGTGTTAAAGTAGTTGAGCAAAAGTTTCCCCCCCGCCGAAAGACAATGATGGAATGCCGGAAGGAAAGACCGCTTCCCTTCGTTTCCTTTTAACCCCTTGGCAAAGGAAGTGCAATTCAGCAACGACTCCAGTCGAGATGAGGATAAAGTCAAGCCGAGCCCCAAAGTTTCGTCCACGAGCACCGGCAAGCACGGTAAGGAAGATAGGATTGCAACAACTATTTAGCATTGTTGGACGGTGCTGGTGAAACTTTTGCTTCGGGAAAGCAGTAAACAGCCCCAAAAGTCGTACCGGCAGCCGTTGGCAGCAGAACGCTCGGGCTATCGTTAAGTGAATGAGGCACGCATGCTACGTGAACGAGCGACCAAGTGCCTTTACCCAAACGTTGGGAGTGAATTATTTTCCTCAATTTATGATACCTTCAAAATGGTGTCCTATCGTCCACCAAGAATCACGATAGACAATGGTGTTCGCAGCGGTGTTGGCAAGCGTATGACCGCCGAGAAGTTTTCGACGCGATGTCTTTTTGTTTTGTGGAAAACCTCGTGCCATATTTTAAGGGAAGGGCACTTCGAACAGCTCAATTTTGTCCGGCACGGTTGCCCGGTTTGCTAATCTAAAATGGAAGCACCGTAAAGATGGTCGGTTAGCAGTAGCTCAACACCATTACGATCAGGGTTTGGCAAACGGTGCGGTTTGTGTGGAAAATTGGAATTTATATTATTTATTTAAAAAATATGTTGAACTGGGTAATGATAAATCAAATTATTAAAATGTTATATAAAACTATAATACTTCAAAAAAAAATTAGAAGGGGGGGTGGCACTTCGAACAGCTCAATTTTGTCCGGCACGGTTGCCCGGTTTGCTAATCTAAAATGGAAGCACCGTAAAGATGGTCGGTTAGCAGTAGCTCAACACCATTACGATCAGGGTTAGGCAAACGATGCGGTTTGTGTGGAAAATTCTAATTTATATTATTTATTTAAAAAATATGTTGAACTGAGTAATGATAAATCAAATTATTTAAATGTTATATAAAACTATAATACTTCAAAAAAAAATTAGAAAAAAATTCTAACTATAAATAATATCAAAAATTAAAATAGATGTTGAAGGTTTACAATATAATCTCTCATTTTACGTCTTAAATAATTCCGAATTTTAAAACTTTTGTTTAAAATACTCATATAATTTTTCATTGAAAAGAACTGAAAGAAAAGAAAGTCAAACATAGTATGAAAAAGCTCATAAAAATACGTACTGTAGCTTAAACAAGAACTAGGCAGTAAGAAGGTTAAGTTATTTGAAAGTTATTCGTATTTTTTTTTATTTAAATAGCAAGATGAACCATACCAACATTGATAATGGCATTGATTTGATGTTTAATTATTAAAAAGTCAATTACTAAATAATTTGAAAATACCAAAATAAATAATATTTTAATTTGTTCGTGAGAAACGCTTCGCAAGCGTTTGAAGCGTGTTAGAAGGAAGCGTGTCATGAAGGTATGGCTCACAAGGTTTAGGATAAAGAAAAGATAAAGAAGATAAATGATGTAATAAAACGTTAACGACAACGTAATAAAACGGCTGGTATCAAAAAAGCTCTGAATAAAAGTTTGTAAAAGTATTATTGCAAAAATACAAGCCGGTTAGCTCGAAACATAATTATTATACCTATAAAAGACTCGACTGTTGGTTTATGTGCTAAATCGTTTAGAAATTGCAGTATAAGGCTAACATAACAGTATAAAATGATCATCGAGAGGATATAAACTATTATATCGTCATGGTTTCTTTAACATTTTTGTTTAATTTTCGAAAGTATAGCTGACATTAGCTATCCTTACCATAACAGCGCGAAACAACATTTTCATTTCACTTGGCAGAAGTGATTTTAGCTTGTAAAGAAGATCATCACTGCCTTATATTATATCAAATCTTCTTATAGCACAATTAAAATTTATTACAAAAAACCCAACATTCGGGAAACCAGCAAAGCAAGGCAACGCTTACTGAAGCTTGCCAACCCCTGACAAAGAGCCCGCTCCATGGTTCACGTTGTGCAAATACAGTCTAAGGAACCGAAACCTACATTACCCATCATGATCACTAAAAATGTGGAATTGTTTATGGCCTCGGAAAGAATGTCTGGCCACGGTATCTCGGTCTGGCAAGCCGTTGCAGCCCCCCAAACCACCACTGTTGCATAAGTCAGCTGCATGTTCAAGTGGGCTGCAGTTCGTTCCGTACGGCTGAGCAAACAATGGGCCGCGAAAAAGAATGCCACTGTTGGCGGGGAGAGTGGGCAAAATAACTTCCCCAATTTTCGTTCGGAACAGGGAGCACCGGCCGGGAGCGGATAGCAGTTGCAGCAGGTTATAAAAGAGTCTTTGCAATGTGTCTGTTTGTGCCACAGCAATGGTAGATCCTGCAGCCCTGTCCCATACGACATGCAACTTGCGATGCAGCTCATGTTCCGATAGCCGGGCAAGAAAACGTCACGAATAAAACGTGCATAAAATAAACGAATGATGTTTCTTCGGCTGCCTGGTTGTGGTGGCGTTGCCGCTTCGTGCATTGCATTTGTATGATGCATTTCCCGGTGTTACGAGAGAGAGAAACAGAGTGCCGGAAGCATTCAGCAGCAGAAATTGAAATGTACTTCGACGCGGCATCCCGTGCCGGGAATTGTAACATCAGGAAAGACATGTCGATTGTGGAGTGGAGCGTATGATTAAAATGGGATGAAGGAAAAACCATCCATTTCCCTGGAATGGAACATTTTCAAAATACTTTTTTTTTCTGTAAGTCGCTTCCTTCGGTTTCATCCATCGCTGCGCGAAAATCATCGTTCCCTATCGATCACTCTTTGGTCCTCCTTTTTTGAAAATTCAAATTCGGGAATCTGGCACAGGCTCACTGGTAGTAGGCGATCGGGTGCACCGAGAAATGGAACACTTGAGTTGGGATTTACCTTTGAAACGGATTTCTATACGATTCGGTTGAGCTTTATTTCGCCTCCATCCAAAATGCAGACTTCACAGACTACATTGTTCGCTTCGATTGCCGTTTCAGGTGAGTAAAATACATTTACAGATGAAACGAAAGCTTCGTAACTGGCAAGTCATCGTGCGCGAAGCATTTCGAACAAGACAAGAAAGAATGAAGGAGCCGGAAAAGCGGAAGAAACTGATTCCACCGTCTTCCACCTACGGTGTACGGATATAGCCGGGCGCCATTTTATTATGATTGATATGCAAAAGCCGACCCGTGGTAACGGCCACACGAGTTGACATGAAACGCGTTACGCAATGGAGGCCAGCGAGATGGATGAATCGGTTTCGGGTAGGTTCCGTATTTCCGTTTTCCTTTTTGGTCGTTTTACTTGTGGTCGATTGCGGTTTCCACCTCGGCAAAGGTTATTGTAGCCATTTATCATTCGTTTAAGTGCCGGAGTGGTTACGGGATGGAAAGCGATCGCCCACGGTAAGTGAAACTAAAGCGAGGAACAATTTTTCTCGTTTCACTTGCAAAAGCCTTGTTTAAACAAGCGTATAATTTTATTTTTTGGGGCGGCCCGGTGGTGTATACGATAACGGCGCCGGTCTTCACACGGCAGGACCGGGGTTCGAATCCCGGCGGACCGCCTCCCCGTACGCAGGACTGACTATCCAGCTACGGGTAAAACTAAGTCATAGAGAGCTAGCAATAGCAGGCCAAGACCTCACGAGGTTGTAGTGCCAAGGAAGAAGAAGAAGAAGGACAGAGTCTATGACTCACTGAAGTAGGTGAATATTGGTACATTCGCCGTGACAAGCATTTTGAGTGAAAAAGTTTCCCCAAGCTGTAGTATGATCAGTTCTTGCAGCAGGATAGGAAAGAATTTAGAAAAAGGAATTGTACGCAAAGAATGTAAACATCTCAGATCTCTCGAGATTATAGAGCCAGAGCATAATCGTACATCACACGAATATTTGTTAGCTGGCCACTATCATTTTGACTTTCACCTCGTTGATCTTCAACTAGAGGTTTTGTGTCACCTGCTTGGTCCTTTGTTGAGCTTCTGCTACGTACCAGAGTCTCAACCTAATGATGTCTATCATCGTATGACAGTTTTTTTTTAACGATCTTCAACGTAATTCTTATGACATTAGAGATCCTATTAGTCAAACTGCTATTTATTGTTCAGTGGTCTGAAAACTGAGCTATCGCTAATCCACAAACGTCATGTTGATTGTAACATTGATTCCCAAACTACTGACAACCGAAATTGACGTATCTAGGATCTGTCTATCTGTCAAAACATAATGTTAACATAGTTCGTAAGAAATTAGCTTGCTCACTTAGAAACCCCGCAGGTTCGTTTAAGTCGCTTCCTTCGGTTTCATCCATCGCTGCGCGAAAATCATCGTTCCCTATCGATCACTCTTTGGTCCTCCTTTTTTTACGCTTACGATTTGTATGAAAATTCAAATTCGGGAATCTGGCACAGGCTCACTGGTAGTAGGCGATCGGGTGCACCGAGAAATGGAACACTTGAGTTGGGATTTACCTTTGAGACGGATTTCTACACAATTCGGGTTGAGCTTTATTTCGTCTCCATCCAAAACGCAGACTTCACAGACTACATTGTTCGCTTCGATTGCCGTTTCAGGTGAGTAAAATACATTTACAGATGAAACGAAAGCTTCGTAACTGGCAAGTCATCGTGCGCGAAGCATTTCGAACAAGACAAGAAAGAATGAAGGAGCCGGAAAAGCGGAAGAAACTGATTCCACCGTCTTCCACCTACGGTGTACGGATATAGCCGGGCGCCATTTTATTATGATTGATATGCAAAAGCCGACCCGTGGTAACGGCCACACGAGTTGACATGAAACGCGTTACGCAATGGAGGCCAGCGAGATGGATGAATCGGTTTCGGGTAGGTTCCGTATTTCCGTTTTCCTTTTTGGTCGTTTTACTTGTGGTCGATTGCGGTTTCCACCTCGGCAAAGGTTATTGTAGCCATTTATCATTCGTTTAAGTGCCGGAGTGGTTACGGGATGGAAAGCGATCGCCCACGGTAAGTGAAACTAAAGCGAGGAACAATTTTTCTCGTTTCACTTGCAAAAGCCTTGTTTAAACAAGCGTATAATTTTATTTTTTGGGGCGGCCCGGTGGTGTATACGATAACGGCGCCGGTCTTCACACGGCAGGACCGGGGTTCGAATCCCGGCGGACCGCCTCCCCGTACGCAGGACTGACTATCCAGCTACGGGTAAAACTAAGTCATAGAGAGCTATCAATAGCAGGCCAAGACCTCACGAGGTTGTAGTGCCAAGGAAGAAGAAGAAGATAATTTTATTATTACAGGTTTCTTGAAGATCTTGAACAATTAACAATCTTGAATATTATTTAATGTAAGAGTTGCTATTATTTGTGCGTTAAAAATTTTATATAATCGGTAACCGTCTTCGAACGGATGTTACGATCCGGAATCTGTCGTAGAATAAAAGTATCTTCTTTCTGCTTCATCAATCGCATTCAATTTATGTGCCCGGGCACACGTATCAAAATTCTGCGCTTCAAATAAATGTTAGGCAAATGAGTATCCATTATATTTTGATTCATTATTTTGTTCTCCTCCTATTATAGTCTCCCCAAAAAAACTGTTCTTACTTGCGGGGTTCTTATTTGCAACACTTTTCACCGAGCATCGATAAGAGAGCCCCGGTGTGCCACTTGGTACGGATCAATAACGCAACACGGTCCACGGTCCGGGAATCTTTACCAACACACAAAATAAATTAAAGCGTTTCCACGAATCAACGAATGAACGTTTCTTTTGTGTGTGTGTGTTTTTTTTTTCTTTTCTGGCATTCTTCCTTCCCATTTATATCGTATTTACTTCTCCGTGCTGAACAAGCACTTTCTCGCACACAACGAAATGTGCACATTCGGGAGCGCTCACCATCCGAAAGGTGTGCTTGATTTGCATGGCTAATAAGCAAAATTATTTACATACACAACACAGCCACAGGGGTTTGAAAGGGAGTAGGACCAAAATGAGACGAAGATGAAACAACAATCGATTTATCCGGTACAAACGGTAGGCAGCTTTTCTAGCAGACCGTAAGTATGTTTAGCTTAGGGGAAAGAAAACATTATCCTATTAATATTTAAAGTGTGTGCATGTGTGTCTGTGTTGAAACAGATAGGCCCAGAAAGGATTCGGGAGCATCCTAAACGATAACAGTTTACATTTGTGTTTGGAAGGTGCTAGAGCATTTGGCCAACAGCCACCACATGTTATGATTGAATTTGAATAAACGGTATAAGGGTAGGGTACAGCCAATTTCTTTAAATTTGGCTTTTAAAAAATGTTTAGAGGGTCTACTTAATTGCAAACTTTACCCGAAACTCATGAGTCAACCCGTACCGAGATAGACGTCCATAATCAATCACTAATCAATCTTAAGTACAGTAGTACTAGTAGATTAGCAGTGATCAGACCGAAAGAGTGATAGGTGAAATCAGCCGCAGAACAGCAGAACAATATTTGGTTAGCCTAATATTAGGTAGGCTAAGCCCAACGAACAACAGCTCAATATTTAGTCAGCGTGTGTCATAAATAACTTATGTTAGTTGACAACTGGTTTCCTTATTTTAAATTATAGTAAATTTTACCGAACATTTCAAATATGTTGACAAGTTTGCACAAAAGTTTTGTTAAAGAAATGATTCTTTAACATTGCTAGAAGGACATTATCGACCCACAGTTTGGAGATGAGTTTGGTTGTGAGAAATTGTAGTCCAAGGACTTCACGTTCCGAACATTGCAAACTCGTCCATCACGATTCTTTAAAATATTACCTAAATCACTAGGAAAATCAATGTGGCGAACCAGCAAAGTAGACTTGCACACATGTTTTTCGAGATAGCTAGAGAGAAACGTCACATGCTAGTAGATAAAAGGCCCGAAGAGGCTTGCCGCAATTATGCATCGGCTGATTGTGGATCGATTGTGGATGTGATCGGATATGGGACCAGGAAGAACTTCTTAAGTACAGTAGTACTAGTAGATTAGCAGTGATCAGACCGAAAGAGTGATTTCACCAGCCGCAGAACAGCAGAACAATATTTGGTAAGCCTAATATTAGGTAGCCTAAGAACAACAGCTCAATTTAGTCAGCGTGTGTCATAAATAACTTATGTTAGTTGACAACTGGTTTCCTTATTTTAAATTATAGTAAATTTTACCGAACATTTCAAATATGTTGACAAGTTTGCAAAAATGTTTTGTTAAAGAAAAGATTCTTTAACATTGCTAGAAGGACATAATCGACCCACAGTTTGGAGATGAGTTTGATTGTGCGGAATTGTAGTCCAAGGACTTCACGTCCCGAACATTACAAACTCGTCCATTACGATTCTTTCCAATATAACCAAAATCACTAGGAAGATCAATGTGGCGAACCAGCAAAGTATACTTGCACACATGTTTTTCGAGATAGCTAGAGAGAAACGTCACATGCTAGTAGATAAAAGGCCCGAAGAGGCTTGCCGCAATTATGCATCGGCTGATTGTGGATCGATTGTGGATGTGATCGGATATGGGACCAGGAAGAACTACCGGACGACTGGAAACTGGGTGTTATTCACCCAGTGTACAAAAAGGGCGACAGACTGGACTGTGCTAACTTCCGAGACAGTACAGTCCTGAATGCTGCCTGCAAGATTTTGTCCCGAATACTCTTCTGCAGACTTGCGCCCCTTGTTACAGATTTCGTCGCGAGTTACCAAGCTGGATTTGTAGGTGGGAAATCCACTACCGACCAAATCTTCACTCTACGGCAGATCCTCCAGAAGTGCCGGAGACTCCAACAACGACGGCTACCAAAGCCGGAAGGATGCGCTAGTTGGGACACATGATGAGGATGCCGGACTCATGCCCTACCAGGAAGGTGCTCGTCAGCGACCCGTTCGGCACGAGGCGTAGATGAGCACAGCAAGCTTGTTGGCTGGATCAAGTGGAGTCAGACTTAAGGGATATCGGATGCAGCCGGGGGTGAATGAGTGCAGCCATGGACCGTATTTCTTGGAGAACGACTGGACACCAGGCCATGTCTATTAGACGTGGAGCAGGCCAAGAAAAAGGATGTGCCCGTGCAGGTGATGTTTAAGTGCCAAATCGACAATCAGGCTGGCATCATGGCGATTGGATTAGTGATGCTCAAAGGTATAAAAATGTCTGCTGTTCTGATGATAAATTGTAACTCAAATCGGTACAAACGATGGCTGACGGAATGACGGCCGGATAGGACTAACTGTATTCAAGGCAAGCAAGTCAAAAATCGAAGGTCAATATTTTTTGAATTTCTGTAGTTAAAATAACAGTATTATTATCCCTTTAGATTATTTTGAGTTTAGGGTGGCCCGGTGGTAGATACGACAGCAGCGCCGGTCTTCACACGGCAGGACCGGGATTCAAGCCTCATCTGGGCCGTTCCCCCATAGTGAGGACTGACTATCCAACTATACGGTAACAATAAGTCAAGTAAACCAAAAAATGGCAGGCATGACCTAAGAGGTCGTTAGGCCAAGAAAGAAGAAGAAGAAAATTAATCATTATGGGCATATTTTACAAAAATAAGCCTGGAAAATCACCTCTAGTGTGAAGACCCTTATATCTACTATAAAACGCAGGTGACAGTCCCTATCAGAGGGCTTTATTTTGATTACTAACCCCTTAAAAAATAATTATTATTTATGTAAATATTGTTGTTCATAAAAAATAAATTTTATTTTTACCGTGAAGTTTATAATTCTTTTCCATAAAGCATATATGTTCTTTGCATATTGAGGAACGTATTAAAGCTTTGCTTGTCCAACCAATTTGAATAAATTAGGATACATTAATATTCCCATCAAGGCACGGGCACGCGAACAGTAAAACCATCTAGGCGTTCTCTTCTGAAGAAAAATACAGTCCTACAATACCGTAGGTAACGTGTACATATACCTATTAAAGCTACCCTATCATTTTAATCCTCCAAGTCTAACCCATAATCATGGGAAGGAGCTTTCGAATGGTTCAGATACAACCTCACTTTACATTTTGATGTCATCGTTAGTCCAGTCAATATTGGCCCATTTCATAAGCCCTCTTCCAGTGGGGCTACTTTAGTAGCTCTCCAACATACAAGTAGCGTTTAATGCTCCGGTACAACTGTACTGCCCAGCCCTTGCAAAGGAACACCTAAATCCCAAACGTCCCAGCACGGAAACTTGTTGAACGCGACCAGGCGCCTCCATCAAACAGGAACGCACGCTTTGATGTAGCCGAGATTCCACGATGAAGTGTTAATGCTGTGCAGCACTTCTAGTGCAATCTTCCGCAAGATAGTTAGCCTGCGAAACGGAACTAACGAACACCCTGCCGACAACTCTTTCCTCCCGTGTGTGGCGTGATGCACGCTATCAAAATCACTGCCCACAGACAAGGGTTAGGTCGCCGCCTTTACACACAGCGACTTTATTGCAGGATTACATGTCAGGTGAAAAATGCACGAAATATACCGACGTACAAACTGTTAGGATAAGGAATATAGCACACACGAACAGACAGGAATGTGCCCGTTATCAAAACGTTTGCTAATCGTTAACAATAAGTGCTAATGTCCGTCTGCTAACGCTAAGATGCTATTAAAATCGTTCATTTATGATTGTGAAACGATGTCGATAGTAGGCAAAAAGTGAGCTTTTCCTCTAGCCCTTTTGTGTGTGTGTGTGTGTGTGTGTGTGTGTGTATGTAATTTGATTCGTTTTTCACGTTGTACTATTTTCTATTGTATTTTGGTTTTGGATTTACGACACAAATACATACAATGGCACTTTATTGGTCGTTTAATCTCTTCTGTAATAGCTTCAACCATGTTTTTTCTTTTTTCAACCGAGTTTTTACTACCTTACGAGATTGGAAAGCCGTTAAAATCAATACAAAAACCCTGTACCCTGTTAACGAGAAGCGCATTACTGATGCGATTGAAGCGCAAACGTAATGAGCTGTTAATAATGTAAAATCGAAATTCAATACGCTCGGTTGCACCTCCTAGTCAATAAAATTCATCCCGGTGTGAAAATGAATTTTAAACGATTACTGCAACCATTCCACACACACTCGTTCAGGAACGTTTAAAAAAAGACATGCAAACCCTCACATACACATCTCACAGTCGGAATCGACATCGAGACGCAATAGTATCACATCGGGCATGTTTATGTTTCATTATCGTCCGTTCTGCCGGCAAGTTCAGGTTCAAATTCCATTATTTTCTCAGCCTCAAGGTACGCGTGTGGAATCGGTGACAGCTGCAAAAGGATAACATTAAACAACTTTTATGGGGTTTTTGGATGGAAAGCGTACCATCGCCATGTTTGATTTAATGACACGAGTCGCTTTTGTCAGTGTGTCTTGTTATCACTAGTTCTAATCGTATTAAATCACACATCCGTGGCATAACGGTCGTTACACATTCATTTTGAAAATTTTGCTTGAAGCATACGATTTTGTGAGTTATATTAATTAATTTAGCAACGAGTAAAACTAAGTACGCACAATGCTATTTTTAATATAAGTTTATTTATATTAAATCAAACTATTATTTTATTCATATCCGAAAGAATTGTCAAATCATTTGTTATATTAGGCTGACACAATATATTCATGATTTTGTTTTACTTTTGTTCATGTGAAAAGGCCGATTTCTTGATTTTTATATATTTTTCACTTTGTTTTTTGCATTATTCTCTATAATCTACTTGTATGTTGGCATAATCTACGTTTTAATCTATTTTCTATTTCATTATGCTGATTAAATTTAACCACAAACATGTAAGTAATTTATTTGTTATCGTTATTTGTTTATTACAATATTTTATTTGAGTTATACATACGTCCTGTAGCAAATAAAAAAATAAAGCTCTTGTTAAATTCGTATTAGTAAACACAAAGTTGAACAAATAGTTTAAAATAAAGCTTATTTCTAAATCAATCAAAACCCTCATCAGTTAAAAAGTTAAAAAGATAAAAAGCTTTCTTACTTTAAATTAAGCAAAGAAAAGAAAACAAAATCAAACGAAAAAAGAGAAAACTTAAGAGCGAAATCATATTTCGAAATCAATTTATCAACATAAATTAGAATTTTATATTTAGTTCTTATGTTAGTTTTTCTTTTCATGACTCTTCTTCTTCTTCGTCTTGTTTTTTATCAATACTTTATTGATTTAGTGACCCGTTGGTATCGGCTTGCTAGCGTTTCCTTGATTTTGTTCTGTTAAGATTTTGTTCAACAATTTTTAATAAGTTTATTTCTTTAATTTACACATTATATTGGGTGCATTGCGCTGCTTTCGTTTTCTCCTGGTCCCGATGGCATCCCCTCCTCCGTGATTAAAAAATGGAAATCTTCATTTGCTCCGCTCCTGAATCGTATTTTTAACCGTTCATTTCTTTTCGGTTCCTTTCCTGCGGTTTGGAATTCTGCATGGCTGATTCCAGTACATAAGAAGGGGGATAGATCCGATGTTCGAAACTGCCGTGGTGTCTCTCTGCTTTGTGCTTCAGCCAAGATTTTCGAATACGTTGTCCTCTCATCAATCTAATCGTCTAATCGTTGGATCGTCAGGTGTTCCTCAAGGTAGTGTTTTGAGTCCCCTCTTATTCCTGTTATTTGTAAATGATTGTGTTAATGTGCTTCCCTCGGATGGAGTCCTCATGAATGCTGACGATCTAAAAATTTTCCTTCCTGTGTCTTCGTCTACTGATTGTTGTCGTCTTCAGAATTTCCTCGATGCTTTCTCTGTTTGGTGTAGTTCTAACAGACTGCTACTTTGTCCGCAGAAGTGTAATGTGATTTCGTTTGGTCGTTCTACCCATATGATCTTGTGGAAGTACAGATTATGTGGCATCGACATTAACCGTGTATCCTCTATCAAAGACCTCGGTGTTTGGTTAGATACGAAACTCACATTCAATGATCATTTGGATTGCACTCTCTGGGATTGTTGCTGGGTGCGATCGATCCTTGAATATGCTTGCGTGGTTTGGTCGCCAACGGGGGTGACGGCGATGACTAGGTTAGTGCGTGTCCAGCGCAAGTTCACGAGACTTGCAACTCGACGGTTCCTCTCGGGTTACCCCGAGGCGACTGTTCCCTCCTATCCCTATCGCTGTCGCTTACTAGGCCTTGATTCGATGCAAACCCGTCATTCAAACTTCCAATTGTCCTTTATCGCAGGACTTCTGTCCGATTTCATTGATGCCCCTTCTCTGCTCTCCTTTATCTCTCTTTACGCACCTTCTCGTCACCTGTGTATGAGACCTCCTCTCCATATCCCAACAAGGCTTACGAGTTCGTAAGGCAGACTATTGTTAAGAAATAAAAAAATAAAATAAAAATAAATAATCTATACCCATGCAAAACTAATTATCAGCCAGAAGAAACAGAGGCATCAACAAGCGAAGGAACAAGACATTCAACAAAATTCCTAACACCTGACAAATTTCATCGGGATTTGAAAAGGAATATACTAAAAGATTAACAACTTAAGTGCGATAAAGAACAATAGAGGAATTGATCGTTTGCCACTTTATCTATTGGAGGATTAAACAAACCGGAAATCGGTCCGGTGAAGAGTTGAGAAAGTATCCTTTGTGATAGCAAAGCGTGTCGCTACTAACCTCCCTTAAATATACAATACAATCTCCTAGAAACTCGAAAATTTTTGAAACTGAACCGCACAATGAAGTCGCACAGATATTGGCGCTCAATTGTCACTCACATCTTTTTAAATGATGTTTATTATACCGGAATCTTGTCTCTTTTGAACAGCTTAATCATGATTGTTCTATTTTGTGTGTAAATTTTGTTAATAACTTTTATAATAATAACACATTTATTGAGTGCCGAATAATAAAAATCTGAACTGAAGCCGTCTATTATTGTTATACTAAACATCTAACCCGTAAAGCTATTTCCTAATTCTCCAAAATGACACAATTCAACCATTAACCACGAGAACTCATTACCGCTTTTCGTAACGCTATCACATTGCATCATTAAACGGTGCCTCTGCAAGCGTATCGAAGTGTACCGAGCGAAAGATGCCGCTACCGGATGTGTAAATAGTTCCCCAATGATTCCCTTTGATGTTTTACTTAAACTGAAACCGTCGAAAAGATAGGAACCGTCTTGCGAGGGTAGCCCAAAGCATGCATTTTACAGGACGTAAAACGTTACCCGTGGGATGGATTGTGCTCAGGAAACCCGTCTTTTACACTGCAGAAGCAACGATGCTTCATCCTAACAAGCGTGCTATAGAATTTTCAATTATAGGTGATAAAAGATTTTCACCTTAAATTATTCATGGAATGTTCTTCAACATTTGAATGCTTTACCGGAAGGTCGTTTGTTTTTTCTTGCTCACTGTAACCACAATTGCGAAAACGCCCAATTGATCGCCACTTTGCATAGGTAAAAGACAGTTTCAATTAAAATTATTTCATCTCTTCATAGCGGGTACCATATGGGGAAAAGCATGGTCAGGTTTTCTGAACCGTTTCATAATGTCGTTATAGGGTACATTTTTCTCTCTCTCTCCTCGCTTTTAAATCACATTAAATGTTCTTGCAGTACCACTTCTCGCACATGTTTCGCCCCATTTACTAGGTGCAACCTGTTCGATGGAACGTGAAAATGCGCTCCAGAAACGTTCGGTTATAATTCAATAACACGGGCACAAGTGCAGTTGCAGCATTCTCGCTGTAGTTTTCAAAATCATAATTAAATCTAACGATAGCTATTAGCGCGGTTTCAAGTGCCGACGCAGTTTCGGGAGGAGCGATGCGTTTTGCGTCGGATTTTGGCGTCGCTCAGCCACTCGCGGGAAAAGTTTTGTGGGAACCAATTTTCCACTTGGACAGTGAAGTACGCTTTTGGGGCGATGCACGCAATTGTGCGCTGCACGTTATTGAATGTACTTAATTGCTGACATAAATTTTAATCTGTTACCGAGTCGGTTGTTTAAAGCTTGGATGGTTCTTTTTTCCGATAATAACTCGAAACCCGCATCAACTCTCTCCGATCGTGGTTCGGTTTGACGATGGATATGCATTTATCACACTTATCGGAGCTTGTGTGCGTGTGGGAAGCGTAGGGACTGCTACCATCAACCGCACAACACCAGGACATGCTTCCCATTCTGGCAGCAAAACCCAAAGGCTATAAATTATCGACCATAAAGCACGCAATGTGCCCATCGATGGAGTGTGCCGGCGCACGATGTTTGATGATGTCACGTTTATACGCTTATGCGATGATCAGGAACTTTTCCCCACCTGCGGTGGAAAACCTCAAATTTTCCACGCATACGGAGCGTGAAAGTGCACGTAACCGGGTGGGCCGTGTGAGTGCGTGCCTGCACATTAACCCTTGCGTGGAGCTGGATGTTGATGTGTGGTTTAGAGACCAGTTTGTTAATATGTCGAACTGTATAATTATTTAACATAGAATTTCACTGATGTGGTTTAATTTTTGACGAGTTGTTTCAAACTAAACATGTTGAAATTTGTTTAAAATTTGATTTAACTATAAACAGTCTAATGAGCTTTGTTGTGCGTAACTTTGGGAAACCAATTTAACTTAAAAGCATTTATAAAAATCTGAAATATTTTTTCCCCATTTATACGATGCACTAACCCCAACGGCCTCTGGCCAGCAATGTGGAAAAAGGGAAAATTCCTCGGAACGATAAAATGTGCTGATGATATCAAACCTGTCAACAGCTTCAACTCACCAGCCACGACAACCATGAGGATGATGCAGCTCGGTGCATCGGGCTTGCATGTTTTGCACATACTGAAAATTTAATCAATGTCATTTACTAACCTCGCACCTTGTCACACAAACACGCTCTTTCCCCGTCCCGGACAAACGAACCCATACGGATGACTATAGCTTACGCATATCCTTTCGCTTCAGTCGTTCTTGGCTACGGCTGAGTGTGAACAGGCAGCTGTCAGCATCGTAGGTTGTGATGTTTGCTAAATCTCAATGTCTCATACTTTCCCCGGATGCAATACCGCGAGCACGCGGGAATGATCGTAAGTCAATAAATTAGTACGAACGACGGCTGGTGTGATGAGCGAAGTTAAGAGCATAGTCGTGTTTGGGTACGAGCTGCATCTATGATTCATCGTACGGAACAATCGAAGCTCGTCTATTTCCCCGAGCGAGCGAAGGTTCAGGAATATCAAAACTTAAGTCTTTAACTGTTTGTTATACTGAGCATTGAGCTAGAAATTTAGCTTACTTACAAGACTGATGAAGGCTTATGACTATCAAGATGACAAGATCAAATAGTGGCCCTCATTGACCTTGTCTTGTTTTAAAGTTTCACTTTGATAGCAATTTTGGCAATAGCGATGTTTTCCTTCAAGTATTTGAAAGTTCTTTGATTTTTCCTTGGGGAAATAGAGTTATTCTCAAGAAATTAATAAGAAGGAATAATAACTATTAGTCTAATTTTTCTGGATTACTTATGACATCGGCCGTAATACGTTACTACTCAAGAAAATGAAGCGCTTGTGAAAATGTTCCCTCAAAATCTTCATTGAAGTTCTCGCTGTGTGTTCTAAGTTTCCCGCCTGCTGATGTCAAAAGTCCATGGGTGTTGGGTACACAACGATGGATTCATAGCTACTTGTAACTTATCGTATGGAATCGTCGTTTTCTGGCCAAAACATATGCATTTTGGAACGACTCGATGGACGAAACCAGCGATCTATACAATAATAATCACTCCAGGAGAGCTAGATATCAAAGTTGATATAGACGAACGTTAAGAATAAACAGAAACCAACAGAATTAGATAGCATGGTAACATAGAATTGCATTTGAGCAGAATCATGGCATTTCTTCAAACATGAAAAAACCACATACGTAGCATAGATTATTGCCTTAAGCAACATATCGGTACGAAGGGTAATAAAACTCAAGTAGTTAAACAAGTGGAACGAACAACGGATGATTGTGTGATTAGGACCAAAGCTAAGAAATGAGCCATGTGCATCCCACGTACGGAATTAACTAACACGTTAATTTCATGTACATATTCTAACCAATACAATCGACAAGGTTGTTACTAAAGCCAGATTCAATCTAAACCTCACGGAGAACGTCTCGATTTTTGTAGGAACTTCTTGACCTCTCAAAGAGATCTAGGTAATCTCGCTCCACTGTTTTGCCTATCGCATCCGAACTGCTTTACTTTAATCTCTCCGTCTGCGGCATAGGCTTCCCAAGTTATTTGGTTATTGAAGCAACTAGCGGGAAGGTAAATATAGGGTTTCGAAAGTAAAAGCCATTGTTCGGGCCGAATTGTATGTTTCCACTAACGGCTTAAACAAGGGCATAAGAAGGCCTTACCTTCTTGTGGCCTGGTCTGAGTTTGCCCGCTAACAATGGGGGACTGTCTACTAGAATTATAGTAACAAACAAAACAGAATTCCAGGTATTGGCCTGCTTGCAGGAACCCTAGATATCGCTCAAAGTCTAGCGCCGTCATCTGCCAACCCAATATCCCGGCTTTTTTGCAGCCGAAAAGCATCTGCTGGTCTCTTTTTTGTTCTAGAATTCTTTAATTCCATTACCCTCGTGACCTGAATGTGTCCTCCAACGATTCAATTCGATATACGAAAAGGACTAGACCTGCGGCATAAATATTGAACCAAGTCAGGACTTTCTTTTTCGAATGAAAGCAATTGTTCATTTATTTGTTTATTTTAACGACACTTCGTGGATTGGAGTCTGTTTCAAATTAGCAAATGTCCTTGCTGCATCCGGCTATTATCCATGCTAGCTGATACATTATTGAGTAACGTTTCGCAAGTACAAAAACCATTATTGTGACTACTGAAAACGGAAATTCTTGAAGGATTAATGTCACTTCCTGTTTAAGTTCTAATATTTAAAATAGAAACAAAAAATTGTACGCTTCACATGCAGCATTACCCACCGTTTCCGACTGTCACTAGTTTTAAGCTCGGTCTACATACCAAAACATGACACGACTTCCCAACACCGCTAGACCATAACCATCTCGCGATAAAATAAACAATCTTCTGCTCTCCCATTATCGTTCAGGAGCACAGCAGAAACAAAAAGGCTTATACTACACAGCGGAAATTATTCTTTGGAAACTTTTTGATCAACTCAAACTATCCCACCGTATCCATCACCACCATTCACACCAAACACCTACCACCGCTCAAGTTGGTTTAATGAAACCCGTTTCGGTACACACAATTTAGGTGTCTGAAATTAGCAAACTTAAGCTACAGGCGCTGCAAGACCGTCTCACGGAGAAGTTGCAAAGAACTATAAAACCCCGCACACAACAAGAAAGCTCCGGAGTGAGAAGACGAGATTTGAGGGTCAGACTACTTGTCCCCAGACAAAAACGGGGGATATGATAAAAAAATCCATATCCGGTTTTCCCGCATTCTCTTTACAGCCACGCTCAACACCAATCCCACCAGCCGCGTTTTTGGAGCAGGTGTGACACAGAAATGAAGTAAGGTCCGGCCCACATACACAATAGACTAAAGTCAACATTTAAGCAACCCTGCCAGCCAACCTGCAATCAGCATTTTGCACTGGGACGTATAATTTGTCCCCCATTGCAGTTCTGCAATCTGGTGCAATCAACGTTACTTACTGCACAAAAGGGGCACATTTGGCACATCGCTGTTCGCCCGGCGTTGAGCCTTGGTGGGAAACCTGCAAGACGATAAAACCTTGTGCATAATGCCCGGTACACACAGCGGGACATGTAGGACGGGTCGAACCACCCACCCACCTTTACGGGGGCCGTTTCCGGGACGGGATGAAAAGCCTGCGGTGACAGGAAGTGAGTAACAATCTAATGCCCTGAGCACTGGCTCCCCAAATCTTATTACGCTACCTGGTGGTGGTGGTGGTGATTGTGGTGTTGGGCGGCGAGAACTGTGCAGGATATTTAGGGGAAAAAGTTTTTCCATCTGCTGCTGACTTACTTACCCTTCACACGCCGTTACCACAATGCACGGTGCTGCTGCTGCTGCTTTTTCTGAAGTCACTGTTCTGTCCAGCGCCACGATCCTGTGGCCTTACGATGTTGTGAAGTTTTGCTTCGCTCACCGCTTTCACTCGGAAGCGGTAAAATTTTCCAACGGTAAAATTTCCAATCAACGGATACGGGGTACGGGCACACCTGCTGACAGTTTTACACAATCACTGTTTCGTAAGAAAATTGATGTTAATGTGCAGTCGGGGAAAAGGATGCAGCGTACGGGAACGGCACGGGAATGTTATTACTTTGTTTTGCTAATGGTTGTTAGTTCACATTCGTTGCTGTACGTTAACTGTTTTAGGTTCTCGCTGCATGAATTGGAACATCGATAGAATCAAGAGACGTGTTGCGTGATAGGTGTCACTTTGCATTTTTGAAGTGTGTGTGTGTGTGTTGAAGTTCGATACCATACCGAATTGATATCATCTGGTTTCCCAGTGTTAGTGACAGCTTTGCATCGATCCTTACACTACGTGATATGGTGATTGACATTTATTAATCTATTATTGCTTTCTTGTAAAACAGAATGAAGCAAATAAGGTTCTTATTTCTCAAGGCCCTGGTTATTATGAACACCATTATTTTTTAATCTTAATCTTACCTTATTTTGCCTTTAGACCCTTAAGAAATAGTGGACTTGGACTGCTTTTGAATGGCGTTTTCCCTTGGCTTGATAGCCAGTCCTGCATAGGAAATTCAATACTCTCTTCGGTCGTATGAAAACAGTCAACGATACCGCCTCTACCACTCTTAATTTTCTTTAATTTTATTTATAACACCATCCAAAGGTACTACGAGATGTCTTCTTTAAAAGACTGGATCGTCCACGATCACAGCAAAATATTTAGTTCATTCAAAATACTCCCTTTTCAAGCTACATTCATTACAGATCAGATTTGAATATGTCGATATATTCTAAAACTTAATTTAAGATTTAAGCTTCCGAAATCATAACTTAAAATTGTATTTTTGAATAAATTAAACATAAACAATGTTGTGAAAGTGTGGTTATGGTGCCAATAGTCAACCAATCGACTTGGTTTTTGTGTTTGCATTTTTTTTTTGTGCGATCTTATAAACCTTCTTTGATATCCTTGGATAAATCAAGGATTTATTTTGATTCCCTTCTTGCTCTTCGGATGAAAACATAGCCTGAATATGGCGTGAGACACAAGATGTTGCTGATACTCTCCCATATTTTGGAACGATCATTCTTATTATGAGTATTAAAAGCTTCTTCTTTTACTTCTACACCACAACCACGAGATGTTTTGGTCTGCCATTACTGACTTTCCTTGATAGCTGGATAACTGGACGCTAAACGATAGCTGGATAGTCAGCTCTGCGTATGGAGAGACAATCCTGACGGGCATCGATACTCGAACCATTAAAACAGTAGTTTAAAAAGCGTAATTAGGTCTTCCTTGCCTGTCTGTCTGTCACTGTACGAGTAAAGGGATGATGGATGGTGTTTGGCAGCTAATACCTAAAATAATCTTCATCGTAAATCCGACCAAAGAAACAGCTTCGGTGACGGTTTGGAAGCTTACTTACTTACTTACTTACTTATCAGGCGCTACAACCGCTTCGCGGTCTTGGCCTGCTGCAACAATCCTCGATACCGCTCACGGTCTAGCGCCGTCGTCTGCCAATCCATTATCCCGGCCGTTCTGGCGGACGCATCAACGCCATCACTCCATCTCAGTTTGGGCCTACCACGCCTCCTCTGTCCATGTGGACGGCCTAAAAGGACTTTACGGGCTGGGTCGTCCGGTGCCATTTTCATGACATGACCAGCCCAACGGAGCCTGGCGAGCCTAATTCGCTCTTAGAGCTCGACGTTGTAGCGGCTCCTCCATTGTCCTTCCACACATACGGGGCCAAAAATCCTTCTGAGCATCTTCCTCTCGAACGCGGCAAAGTCAGTTTTGGACAAAGTCCATGTCTCAGAGGCGTATGTGAGTACTGGGACTATAAAGGTTTTGTACAGTCCCAGCTTCGTCCGTCGTGACAGGTATTTTGAGTGGAGAAGTTTCCTCAGGCTCTAGTATGACCGGTTGGCAGCCAGCACCCTTGCGCGCAACTCAACGTCTATGTTGTTGTCGGTGCTGACTTTTGACCCCAGATAGGTGAAGTTTTGGACGACTTCGAAGGTGCGATCACCTATCTGTACATCACCCCTGCGTAAGTCAGTGTTTGTTAGCAGGGCCGCTGGTGGTGCCACCATCTTTTTTGTTTTATGCCTCGTTGATCTCCAACCCGAGGTTCAGTGTCGGCTGCTCGATCTTTTGGTAAGCGTCTGCTACATAGGAGAGCCTCAAACCCCTGATGTCTATGTCATCAGCGTATGCCAAGATCTGGAGAGACTTATAGAAGAAGGTCCCTGGAGTTTCCACCTCCGAGTCTCCGATGGCCCTCTCTAGCGCCAGATTGACTAGGAGGCAAGCAAGCCCGTCTCCCTGGCGCAGACCCTTGGTGGTAGCAAAGGGACCTGAGAGTTTTCCATCCACCTTCACCTGGCATGTGATGTTGGTCATTGTCATACGTACAAGCCTGGTAAGCTTGGCCGGGATTCCAAATGAGTTCATTGCGTCGTATAGTTTTACCCTGGCTATGCTATCGTATGCGACTTTAAAATCAACGAAGAGATGGAAGGAGTGTAGTTGCTGCTCCGCCATCTTCTCCAAGATTTGCCGCATGGTGAATATCTGGTCAGTGGTTGATTTTCCGATTCGGAATCCTCTTTGATAGTTTCCATCTATCTCTTCAACGAATGGGACAAGTCTTTAACAGACGGTTTGGAAGCGCCATGTATAAAATAAAGGGCCAAAAACTTATCCCCTACTATTATAAAACAGCAGGTTTGGAGCAATTTGTGGCTCAAAACATGCCACAGCTCTTTACATATTCTGCAGAATTAGGATTATAGGATTTCCTAACGAGGACATATTGGACTTCTATCTGTCTTGTATTGATAAAATCTCCTGATTTGTTTGGTTTGGTACCACATGCAAGCCAAACTTAAGGTTTATAAATTATTTAATGTTAAATGTAATTTAAACCACAGGGGCGACCCGGTGGTGATGCGACAGCGGCGCCGGTCTTCACACGGCAGGACCGAGGTTCAAGTCTCATCTGGGCCGTTCCCCCATAGTGAGGATTGACTAACCAACTATGCGGTATCAATTAGTCTAGTAAGCCAGAAATGGCAGGCATGACCTTAAGAGGTCGTTAGGCCAAGAAAGAAGAAGAATGTAAATACGAAGCTGTTTCATATCTTACTGATCTTAAGTAATATCTAATGCTGTGATGTGAATCACGTAAAATCTTTCCAGCCCGTCCTTATAATACTTAAAGCTTAATTCATCCATTCACCTCTTAATTCCTTCCACAAAGTCATTCTTTCACCCCTTAACGCACATCCCGCCAATTTAAATCACGAAGGAATAGGTTATAAATTTTCAATTTTCCCCTGTCCAAAGAGGCGGCAGGAAAACTCTTTCCTACCTCACTCACAGCAAACACCAGCACAAATACATCCCAGCAGCCGTTTACAAAGGCTGACGGGACGGTGAAAGAGCGAGCTAAACCAAAAAAAAACCATCCCCGTCGTAATTTATTCTCCATTGGCTTTTAAGCTTCCGTTTTCCGGGGTGTGAACCAAACAACAACAAAAAAAACTGTGAAGGAGATTGTGAAAAATTCAGTCCGACGGTGATTTGCCGATTTCTGAGACCGTGCCTCGAAAGACGAAGAAAGACGAAACCGTACAAAAAACAAGCACCTTCTTCTTTTCACCACTTCTATTCGAGGTTAAGACGAATACACACACACACGCCTTAGCATACGTCTGACCAAGGACCAAATCTTTCTCATACACACACACCAAGAAAAAAACAAAGCCCTAAGCGCCACCAGTGTGTAGCTGTAGCCGAAAAAGTAATACATAGAGTCACCCGATCCAGATCGGGGCTCACGGAGGACTGGCTCGAGGACGATCGCATTCCTTCATCCGAATTTTGACCGAACCGTCTCCTTCGCGTCGGTTACTACCAATTCGACCGTGTCCGGGGTGCCTACGAAGAGCGGGAGACGCTTGGCGTGCAGAGTGCCGAGCAGAGTGTCCTCCTAGTGTTGACAACGATTGCCATCAGATTTCGTTATCGCCACTACCACGCGCGTCTGTCTTGTTGGAGTTGATGAAGGATGAACTTAGGACGCTGGTAAGAAAGTCACCGAAAGTACCAGCTCACCTAAACGCCCGATGGCTGCAAAGCCGAGCAATCCGGGTGACGAAAGGTTTAGCCCGAGATTGGTTGCAGAGTGAAGCGCCAGGGCCATTGTTTTGATATCCTGTACCACACTTAAGGTCCACTTTAGGCGCACTTTTAGGCGACGTGCAGGGCTGTGTTTTTACCACCAGAGCGATCTCACGTAGAGCGTACCGAAACGAACAAAAAAAAAAGAGTGAAGAGCATATAGCGGACAAAAAAAAACTCCCCAAGGCTTCATACGTTGTGGCTACTCATTCGTGACGTCGTCGTATAGCTGCCGCCCGTGGCGTTGAGCGGGAACCTCGCCATTTTTGTCAGCACCAGGCGACAGCGCCGACCGGCCAGACTGCATACAAAATGCGACAAAATTGTCTGCCTCTTGGGCCACGTAGCCAATCCAAGAGGCAAAGCAGTAAAATAGTGGCAAAATAGTGAAAGAAAAATGAGGGTTTTCTTTCAGAAAGTTTATAAAAGAATGTCTTACAATAAAGAAAACTCTTTTTGTCCAAACAACAATGGAACAGAAATGTTTCACGCATCCAAAGGTCACACCACAACTAACAGCAAATTAAGTAATTATTTGTACATCCACTTCTAATTCAATTGTCGGGGAAAACCGGCCAACACACAAAAAGAAAACGGCAAAACAAGATTGGAACTTCAGGCACACCGTTCCGGATTCCCGGATAACCGTTTGTTCCTGTGGTAAAGTAAGTTTATTTTAATTAACTCCTTCGTTGTCGTCTGGCCAACGACGAATCAGTGAAAAAATACGACGACAAGTCAGACGACAAGAGTGGGCAGGATAATGATTGCCGTAGTGGTCGGGATAGGATGGAATTTAATCTTTACACGACAGTACGGCGAGAAAAATGCGTCACCAACAACAGCCAAGCGTCCTGTCAATGAGCCACCGTCAACGGCAGCTTCCTTGTACTGAAGGGGATCGGGAGCAACTTTTAGGGCACCTAACAGGCGTCTTGCGTGACCTGTTAACGCGCCACGTGAGATTTCCGCAACGCAGAGAGAAACCAATGTCCTTATTTTGTAGGGTGGTTTTTTTCCAATATAAAGAAAAAAGAATGTTTGAAAGTCAAACCTTACTTCAAACACCAGCAAAAACCTTATTAGACGTCTCTTGTTTGGATTTGGATTGAGGTTAAGAAGAAAAAAAAATTACTGCAACACTGACGAAACCGATCCACACACACACACACACACAAACACTTCTTTTTGTTACTGTTTGGGGCCAATAGACGGATTATATATACTACGATGGCGTACAAATGAATCCTTGGTACTGCTTGGTACACACAATCTCAATTTCCACCGTACACAAATCCACACACAGACACACACACACACGCAGCTGTGAGCTGGTCCACGTTTTTTGACAGCAATCTCCACTGCTGCTGTGGAGCTACTGAGCACGGGAAAATGGCGCGCACATTGGTACGCGCGTACAACACACACACACACACACTCACGCACTCTAGCGCAGTTTGGCTCCACGTAAATGATACAATTTATGGTAAACGCTATGCTGGGAATAGAGTTCATACACACAACAACAAAAAAAACACGTCGCAACCACTTTACTACGCGCACCACAGCTTTCGTCTTCTTTCATTTCATTTTGTTTTGTATTGCTGGTTTGGCGCTTCTCCTTTTTCCTTCTTCACTTTTGTGCTTTAACTTGAACACCTCTGCGTGTTCAAAAACATACTCACAATAGCGTTTGTCTGCGTTTGCTCGGTGGTGAACAGAGCCTGTTCAGCGGATGTTCCGCACAGTTACGATGCCGAACGCGTTCTACCGACAGTGCACGATACGGCAAGGACCTTTTTATCCTTGCCTTCGCTCGCGTGTACATTCGCTTTCGGGCTTTCGGGTCGTCGTGAAGCTGTTTTTGGAGAGGAGAGTTTCGTTGCTTTCGTTGCTTGCCTTAACGCTAGGACTGGACATTGCCAGCGGTTACCAGCACATGTGACAATGTGTCGAGCGTGAGAGCTCATTTGACCTCTACCAAGGGAGGTTGAGCTGTTCGCTCTCTCAGGCAGCGTGTTTCTTTGGTTTGGTTTTTTTTCCATTTTCTGTTTATACTTTTTTTCGTATAAAATTTTAAAAGAAAGTATGTAGCGCTGACAAAAGTAGTTTAAAATTGCAATACTATAGTGTGTTCGAAGACTCTTTGCACAGTAGCATCGTCAATGGAGGCGCATGGTGCCGCACAACAGTTGCTCCAGGAAAAGCGTTAATTTCGTGTTGACCTAAACCAGGGGTCTTCAAACGCTTCAGTGCAAAGACTGACTGCCATATAATATTTCCTGTGTAGTATTAAGAACACCGTTGGAGATAGGCCAATTGTTTTCATTAAATAAAATTAATTAACTGTTTTTATATGTTGTTTACAAACTGCCAAAAACTCGCAAAATAATTGTCTACTTAAGACAAAAAAATGCGCAGAAATATGGGCAAGCGCAATTAAAGATGATTTAATTAAAATATAAAGATTCGAACGATTTGGCACAATGATTGCAAGGCATAAACAATACTTGTAGTAAGGATTATTGTTCTGCTGAAACGTAATGAGCCAGAACTTAAATAATTCTTCGTGAAAACTTACTTGCAACAAGCATATTATTGCAAACAAAGGTTTGATTGATCATAAGAGGAGGAACCTATTTAAAAACGACAATTCACTACGATTTCGATTTCAACGATAGGAACTGATAGTCACAGTGATAACTGCAATGAAGAGCAACCGATATCCGATGCGATCTGTTCTGTTTTCATTACATTTTCTTCAATCTTTTAACCAGTTTCGGTCTATAGCACGCGTATCAAATAAATAAATCAGTAATTATGAATAACTTTATACGAAACTTGTGTACACTTGTGTGTTGTAGGCAGAAAAGGCTCTAGCTTTTTTTAATACACCCTCATCCGTCATCAGCAGTAACCAAAACGAAAGTAAAGTTAAGTTCAATAATGGGTTTTATTCAGCTTTTAAATATTGTACTCCTTTCTACACACGCCATCGCCTTAAACGGAAAATATCTACAATTGGTTGTTAATTCCAATTACAACTTACGGGTAACCTACGTTTTAAGATGCCACCAAACGGAATCGCTGTCCGAACGAGCTGATAGACGAAGCGAAGAAAAAAAAACACGCTCACACACTCACACACTCTCTCTCTCTATCGCTCGGTTAATCAATCATCAGGCAAAACAAAAAGGATAAAACAACGCTTGTATCAAACAGGAAAAGAAAATGTAAAACTAACCCCTACACAACACTGGTGTGGCCTTTCCCTCCCCAGCACATACTACTAAACGCATCTACTACTGGTGAAGCGAATTTGGTGCAGCGTACTATTTCTAAAGTTCTCTATTTCATTCTACTACGTGCTACACGTTGTTGTATGTCATCATATACTAATGCTTTTTTTTAAGGTGCTTACATTCAATAATGCGTGAACAACAATCGCAAATTCAACATTCCCTATGAAGGATAAATACAAGGTTAAATCGGACACAACACGCACACACGCACGCACCGAATCACTTATCGCGCTTGAAAGTGGTACACCTTACATTAACTGTAAAAATGGAAATAGCCACAGAAAGACACACCGCCAAACTGTTTGACTTTCTTATTCGATGATCTCACATCACACTAACAACTCAGAATTTAGTATTTAGCGCACTGAATCGGTCTTAGGTGTAGGAACCGGGGTTTTTTCTTTTCTTCATATTCCTGTCCCTATATTAACAACGTTCGATTCTACCCATGCTGTGCTTCTGGGATTAGCTTACGCTAGCTGCGATTCCTACCCTTCTCTAAAGCCACACTTTAATCCAAATCGATTCTAGCATCGTTCAACACTCCGGTCGTATACTTTGAGTGTTTCATACTACGCAATGACTCCACCAGGTCTTCCATCGTAATGAAAGGCGTTCCGAGCTCCAGCGCACCATTCTGTGCCACTCCGTTACATCCGTTCGGCACTGAACTGCTGCCACCACCCGCGAGCTTCTGTTCTTGTGCCTTGTTTGCCGCCGCCCGTACCGCACTCATGATTTCCTTGTTTTTCATCACCTTGCGCACACGATGTACCGACGCGTTGCGGCAGATCTCTTTCAGGTCCGAACCGGAGTACCCGGCGGTCATGCGTGCTAGCTGCGTGTAGTCCACTTCCGGTGCGACCTTTTCATGCTGCAAGATTAGCCGCAAAATTTTATGCCGCTGTTCCTCGCTCGGAAGACCGATATGGAATTGGGCCGGCATACGCCGTAGAATGGCTTTGTCGAGATCTTGCGGCCGGTTAGTGGCTCCCATCACGATGATGGTTGAGTCGGATTCGGTATTGAGCCCGTCCCACAGCATCATAAACTGCGTTTTCATCATCGCTGTCGCCTCGTGATCGGACGAGTTTCTCGCGCGCAGGAACGAATCGATCTCGTCGATGAAAATGATGCATGGTTGAATTTTAACCGCCAGCGTAAACACGGCCGAAGCAAGCTTCTGCGATTCACCGTACCACTTGTCCGTCAGCATGGCAACATCGAGATTGATAAAGCGCATACCGGCTTCCTTTGCCGTTGCCTTGGCAATCAGTGTCTTGCCGCAACCTGCAAGCAACGTTACAGTGATTTACAATGATCATGTATAATAACGCGGCGGTGGTTAAGCTTACCAGGTGGTCCGTACAGCAGCACGCCCTTTGGAGGCTGATAGAGTGCCGAGCCAACAAACATATCACGGTGGCATACCGGAAACACGAGGCTTTCCTTTATTTCCTGGCACACATCGTCCAGCCCGGCAATGCTGTCCCAACTTTCCGAAATGTTCTCTGGCACTACCAGATGCGATGCAATAACCATTTCATACTCGTTTAAATTCTGTAGTGCGGATTTCTTCATAGTCGGGCTCAACCTAAAATAACGTAAACAATATTGTTTTATTATAGGTAGGCGTTCTATAAGTTAATTATATTACTAAATTAAAATATATTTTTATTCTTCTTCTTCTTGGACATCAGTATTACCAACCCCTTAACATTGGATTGATATGCTTTGGCTAGATTTTTACCCTTGCGCACGGGGAGACGGTCCGGCTGGGTTTCGATACTCGGCCGTGCCATGTAAAGACCGCCACCGGAGCGCTTCCATTTTAAAATATATGTTAATTTATACATCGCAAGTAATAGAAACAAAAACATGGTAAGGGCAGTGTAGTCGTCCGCATCGTGAACCTTCAGTGCACTCTGCTCTAAGCCCCTCAAACGGGTTATATAACGGCGCAAGGCTGCACCAAACCGAACCATTCAACCCATGTAAAAATAAACCATCCCGATGTCAGGTTTTGTAAAGCACTTCATTCATGCGGCGGACTATGGCCACCTTTAGTCTGCAGACGGCGCCACAACACCAGAAGCGCCGTGTCGTCGGTTCAAAAAGCGACCTGCCGTACGGGCTCGGCGGACTTTGTACCACTTACTTCCTCAAAATCTCCTCCGCATGTTCGATGGCTTTCTTTTTGCTCTTGTTGGACGGGTCCAGATTACGGATCAACCATTTCGCTGAATAGTACGTGACGATTGATAGCAGCGAGATACGCAACGCAAACTGTATCACTTCGTTGCGGGTTAAATTCACTCCAGACATTGTGGGTCGCTATGTTTTGCGTTAGTAGTCTTGCTACCAAATGTCGGCTGGTACGTATCCCCCGCGTCGGTGATGTCTGCACGGCCGTCCGCCGGAACTTGAAGCAATAACAGCAGGATAAAATGACGAAAATTGGGGGATTTTTCTTTCGGTTTCTGTCTGCTGCGATTTTTTCCTTCCACACCTGATTATTTTTACTGTTTTTCTCGTGTGTTGTCTCGTGCAGAAATTCTTTGTTGCTGTCAAAAAAGCATGAAACACGAGGATGTGTTTAGAACAGCAAGTTCAACGCTTCACAGTAGCTTAAAGCAGGGTCTCCACTGCTCGGGTATGATGAAATTATTTTAAACGAAAATCTAGCAATTTACAACTTGTTTAAAGTTATTTTATTGATAAACATTTATTTATTCATCACATCAGAAATTTCGATCAAATTTATTGTTCAGCATTTACAAACCATACCCAATTTGCGTTCTACCGTGTACACGCTTCTTCATTACCTTTGTTTGCGCGCCAACACGTGCCTGCTGTCAAGTTCGATTTGAGGATGAAAGAAAACTCCCAGCTAAATGATATCGAAAACAATTTTATCATTCGCTTTAGAACACCAGACTGTTCAGCCCAAATGAAATCCGTTTGGAACCCACTCTGTAACTCATAAATACAATTCAAACAAAAGTAGGCCAACCTTATCAGCTGTCTGGGCCATCCCTACACACGCACACATGCTCACACCGCGATTTTGAAGTCAATCCATTTGACAGTTCACAAAAGAAACGAAACCCTCAAGCCGCGTGTTTGCTCCGATATTCCGTCGCAAATTAATTTTCCGTACCAGCACGTGAAGAAAAGGGACATTTTCCCTGCAATAGGCATCTTTTGCCAGCTGGCATCCGTGTGTCTGTGAAAATAGGTGTCGGGAAAGCATTCAAATCCCGTAGAAGGCGCATTGGAACGTTATTCGGCGGCGAGCACATTTTTGCATTCGCTGTACCAGCACTTCCTTCTGGCGCTGCGAAATTGTACCCGGCAAAGAGGAAAAAAAGACGGTGACATTGAAGAAGACGGGCTACGCAACACTGTTCTTTGTTTACAAACATTTAACTCGGCTAAAATAAACAAATCGGTGTGTGGTAGGTACTTTTCGCAAGACGCTGATGCGTGCAATACTTGAGCTCTTCGAGAGAGCCTAGCATTGCGGCGAAGGTCTTTTGATAAAGTTTCACTGCGAAACTAATTGTTCAGCTAAAAACGCAATAGTCTGATAGTTTTGCCGCAAGAGGATACATCCACTGCTAAGTGCTCTCATTCATTCTCGTTCGTTTCAGTTTGACCATTCACCAATTCTCAATAGCTGGCAGGACCAGGAAGTGAATTGAGACGCTAATTAGCGACTGCAAACATTGGCGAATCGGTGTAGCTAAAAACATGAAGTACATACTCGTCACGGGTGGTGTGATCAGCGGTGTTGGCAAAGGCGTTATCGCTAGCTCGTTCGGAACATTGCTCAACGCCTGTGGCATTCCCATCACGTCGATCAAGATCGATCCTTACATCAATATCGACGCTGGAACATTTTCACCCTACGAACACGGTAAGAAAAGGCTCGGAAAAAGCGTAAATTGTTATCCACGAAAAACGTAAACACCATGCAAGATAGCTTCGAAGAAAAGAAAAGCGTACCGTACGTACACATACCTCAAAGGATTGTTTATTTTTAAACCTCTCGCCGAAC
>KZ061651.1:124573-154454 GCA_002091835.1 Anopheles maculatus
AAGAAAAGAAACCCTTATTTGGATGAAAATAAAAGACTTGGTTCGTCCGCTGCAAGAGCGATTCATGGTGTGATGCAAAACGTTCCTCATAAAAGCGCAATAATCGAGCAATGTGCCGTCATTACCCCCTGGCGACAAGTCCCATCATAGATGACGTAAGTTACGTGCGGAACACCTCATACTTCATGCACGTTGAAGGCTAAATTTGAATTTCATAAATGGATCAAATGTTTCATCGCTTTGAGGTAAATCTCCGTTACTTGCATAAGTTTCAAATAAATAAAAATTAATGAAAAAATATTTCTCACTCTTTACAACGTTACAAAATCAACTAAAGGAAACATCGAATCATTCAAACAATCATAGAATAAAGCTTGCCGCAGAATACAAATATAAACCTTTTTAATAAATGGTATAAATCGTCCGGTTTTTTTTTTTGCTAGAAGTTTATATGATGATAGATAAGATCGATAAGGAGCCCTATTATGATTAGTCAATGCTTGAATTTTTCGACGATTAGGCCTGACAACACCTTCAGTTGAATTGTCTTAAAAAATTAAGAAACTTTCCTATGGCAATACGTATCATCGATCAATTATGTTGCAATTTCTTTGGATATTGTAGCGTGATCCTCTTGTCGATCTAAAGTAGGAATTAAGTCTAGTAAAATGCCTAGATATTGCACTTGATGCCTCCTTACTATATAATATACATAAAGATCTAACGATACACAATTCCTTATCATGTAGCATGCAAAATTCTAGAAATTAGATTATCTATTTCATTAATCCTAGTCTAATTAAGCCTTGTTTAAGCTGATTTTAAATCTGTGTTCATATAATCTCCAAGAACGGGTATCAAACTTCACCCGAACAGACGTTCTCCCATGTCTGCTTGCTCACAAAAAGGGCTGCGTGGTGTAAATAAGTCTAGAATGCTATTACACGACCGGCATGACCTAGGCAAGGTCGTTAAACTTATAGTGTTACAGCTTGTGATTAAAAAAACCTCCATTTTACATGCTATAGCTAAGCCGACATGCAGTACAGTCGTGCATTTACAGTTGATTTCACCTGATAGACATGTAAGTCCTTTAAACTGTAAGACTTATTACTTTAATATAATTTTTAATGTAGACATATAATGATTAACTTATGCATAATCGTGTTTGTTGCACAGTATCCTTGACAAAGTTACATGACATGTCCAGAAGTTGTGCTTATAAAAATGCTAATTTCATCATGAATCATGCATTAGCTCTTTATGCTCAAATAAGTTACATTAAATGTTATCCGCGAGCGTTAAGATAGCTTGAAAACCACTGACACTACCACACAGTTTTGGATAGTAATGTAAGTGGTGATCGTGAGGGGACGACCAGCATAAAAACCGATGCTCCCGCGCACACAGCCGTAAAAGAGGGGAAACTGTTTCGCTTGTTCGGAATCTTTTTTATTTATAAGGCTTCTCTCGGAAAATTGGAAGCAACTCGATTTTCTTCCCAACAAACCCACAAAACAGTAAGCGTGGAAAGTGTGTTTTTCTCCCCGTTTGACATTGGACAAGGGTATTCTCCAATTGAGGAAGTTTCGAACGCGTGTAAAGTGAAATTGAACTAACTCCTGCTGGATGCACTTTTTCTTTCTACAATCGAGCCCTTGCTACAAACATAGCCATGCCAGATGTGGTTTCTTATCAGCTGATGACAGGGAGAGTTCTACCGTCCGTCGATAGTAGGTTTCAATTCTATTGCGCCTAATAATTTTGGTACCGATTGACAACAAACTTGTAGATGGAATTCAGCACCTCGCGCGACATTGCCACGGTCCATTGCTGATAAGCGGACTTGTTGGTTCTAATCTCCTCGAGTTGTTTTCCATTTCATCCCTAAACCCCCGGGGGCACGACTTGCGCTGGGTAGTCTTGCCTGTCTGATAATTGTGATACGCCACTTTCAATTTCGTTCCATGTTTCTATGCTTGGCGAGTGTGACCTTCAGCTCACATCTGTTTTCGACCACCACACACAGGGGGCTCTTCCCCTTTTTGCAGATTCCCCAACATTTGTTGTCGATTTTTTTTTGTGTTCCTTTAGGTGAAAACATCCACCGGCGAATGACCTTTCTGCACCTTAAACGCAAACGTTCGGATTTGTCGGTGTATGTGCGCAAACTCACGAGCTCAACTTTTGATTATGATTCTCCGTCGCCGCCGCCGCTTGCGTCACAATTGTGATAATAAATTTTAAGGAAAAAGCAGTTTAACATCGGCAAAAAATAGGAGCATTTCAATGTGACACGAGCGCTCGATCAGTCGACGTCATTGATGCTTTTGTTTATAGGAAAATGAGGGAAAACAATTTAATAATAACAGGTTGACAATTTTTCACATCCGGAAAGGAATGTGTTTACTTAGGATATTGTCGTCTTGTACGGTATCGGTTAGGATCACGACATAAACATGTATTTTTCAGTCTTTTGCTTATGAAAAATACAATTTTAATGTTTATTTCATCCTATAGACCCATTTTTATTACGTATAACACAAGAACAGCTATAAAATAACAGTTTCTTTACTATCAGAACTAAAATAGAACTACAATCAACGATTCAAGCGCTTTTTTGTTATCGACAAGAGTCAAACCACCCAAAAATCGATGCAATCGACACGGGGTTTGCATTCAAATGGAGCAATTCTCAAGCATTCGGTAGCAACGTTCCACCGAACAAATTCCGCATTCAGTTCTCACGGATAGGTTACGTTCTTTCACTGATTTAATTTTAGTAAAACCCCCTTAAGTGCGTTTCAAGTTAAAAAAAAAAACACACATCCCAATGAATCACTTCGGTCGGATTTTTTTACTCCAATTGTTTACTTTATTTTTCCTTTCGTTATATATGTATATTTAAAACAATAGCTTTCTTATTTCCGCTTAAAAATAAACTTTCTCTACCCAACCTATAGTATCAGTAACATATTTTATGCCAGTTTTTGTGTGATTTGATCAACATTTGTGGGTTTTTTGTTTCTTCTTTTCAATTAATTAAAATTGTTTTACTTTTGTTGCACCTTTTGTGTCCCTCTTTATGGTTACCCTTTCCAGATCTTCCCTCACTTTGCTTTGCAAATTGATCCTGCCAATTGATATACCATGCTTTGTGTGACTATAACCTTTAGTTTGTTGGTGGTTGTGTGGTTTTGTGTGTGACTTTCTTTCTTTCACTCGTTACGTCTAGAACTCACTCGCTATTTACTTAAACCCTAGTATAGAAACAATAGAAATGCATTTGTATCATTCTGCTGTACCATCATCGGACGCCCTTCAGCTGATTATCAAACTTTTCTCCTTCTCATTTATCGCCGGAGTCATGTTACTGAATTTTTGCTTAACAACCACGTTCAAATTTGCTGTAATCCTGTCGTAAACTTTCAACCACACTTGGTGGTTGTGTTACATTTTGAAATAATTTTCCCAAAACCCCGAATACCACATAAGCAACGTCTAATGGATCTCAGTTTTGCCATTAAAAAATGCATCCCTAAGGCCTGTGTTGTGTTTGCAGCATGTTTACATTAAATCACCTCTAAACGTTCAATTGCACGTGTGCGCGGGCATCGTCTGTGGTTGCACTCACAAACGATGCTTTTTTTTTTGTACGAACAATTGTGGAAGAACTGTTGAAAGATTCGTGTGATGCGGGTGTTGCCAGTATGGTTTTAGTTTTACCGCCACTTGAACTCAAAACTGTTAATTGTAGTAGACTGTAGCTGTATCACTACTATCGTTTGTATACGACGATGGAAAGATAACACTAGCGCTTATCATTTATTGCAATCCTTCCGGGAACGATTCTGCTGTGTTGGCGGCATGAGGCTTTTAGCTGATCGTGGACATTTGTTGTGAAAGCGGTGCATCAAAATGTGCCGGCACAGTCGTTAGAGCATCTGCCGTGGTACGGCTAGTGGAGCAGTTCTAGCGAAAGAGAGAGAGAGAGAAAAGTGGTTAATTCGTTTCTTTTTTATTGAAATAAATATACATAACCAATTAAACATTGAATAATCAAAAATGTACATTTAAATACTGAAATAATATGACGCTGAATCATATTAGTATAGTTTATAATAAGAGACATCGTTGGACTAGTTCTACTCAGTTCTATTCCTTCGCTTACCTTCGGTTGGATGCGATAAGTATCTACACATTCCACCTTCAGTGGAACCGTTTCGACAACAAAATCGTACCCATACGATCGTACGATAAGCAGTGTGTGCAATGGCACATTGATGTACGGCACATCATCTAAAATGATGAAAGAAATATCATTAAAAATCTTCTACTTATTTGCACAAATCCAACAATAGATTTATATCCTCCTTAACGTACCTGGTTTAACACCCTTGAAGTACGCCATTATACAGCGAAGAACGGCCTGGTGCGATACAACCAACACATCGGTATTGGTTAGAAGGGCCTGCACCACGCTATCTACACGCTGCAACAGATCTAAATAGGACTCGCCGTGCGGATACCGGTACTTGAACTTGTCCTGATCGCGCCAGGCAAATTCCTGTGGAAAGCGTTCCTGAATTTCCTCGTACGTTAATCCCTCACATATACCGGCATTAATCTCATTGAGATCTTTAATGGCTGCCCGTGGGCCTGGGATGTTCTGGACGGTGTGGATCGTACGACGTAGCTCCGATGTCCAGATCTAAAAAATAATAATGGAAAGTCGTTAGTTGGGAATGTTGATACTTGCTAAACCTTTTTTTACTCACCACTTTCGGTCGAGGACTGTCTGGTGCCGCTCCGGGGCCACCCAACTGTCGGGCCAACCGTTCGGCATACTTCATACCCCGTGGGGATAAATCAGCATCTCCACCGATGCGTCCCAAAACGTTATACTCCGATTCACCGTGCTAAACAAATTTAGTAAATATTAAAGGTTTGTTTTCCAATTTGTTAACCACAAAAAAGTTCTTCTCTCCGTTCCTTACCCGACTGAAGTAAAACGTTTGCTGACGAATAACTGGGCTAGCCAAAACTCCCAAAATATCCGTCTGAATAGCACCCCGTACACCTCGCGCCGTCACCGAATGATACATCGGATCCTCGGAGTTGTTAACCGTAATCAGTGGACCCTCGAGTGGTGAACACGGTTCAAAGTGTGGCGTATGGTGATCGTTACTCTCCCGGAAGCGTCGCTCCCAGTCGATGTTTTGATCGAGGTTGCGGTAAAATTGTACCGTGTCCGCAACATTCTCCTGCAAGCATTTTTCGTTGCACGTGAACTCGATCAGCAGATGATGAAAGACGGCATCAGCGCAAAAGGTAGCCACGGTTTGACGAGAGGCCCGTGCCAAGTGCATACCATCGATGATCTGTAGGCGGAAAAAAATGGAAATTGTTTTACAGCTTTTTGGTTTGGCTAAGTGTGACATTTTTCGGTTCGGGGCATACATACCGCAACATTATTTCCTTCCTTGAAGAAAAGACTAATCTCATTGAGCGTTCCGCTGGTAGCATTTTCATCGACGGTAAAAACTGCAAAAGGGAATTTTAAATAGGAACATTTTTAAGTGATCTTTAGAATCTTTAGCTTGAAGAAGGCCAGTCCTGGTTCTCCTATGTAGGAGAAGCTTATTAGTATTAGTTTTTGTCCATGGAAACAAGGTCCAAGGCAGACGAAATTCTCTTGGCTGCATTCGAGAGGAATATGCTCAGAGGGATGTTTCGCCCGTATGTGTCAAAGGACAGTAAAGGTCACGCGATGATCTCACTATTGTGCAATAAAATAAACTTGTCAGGCTCCGGTGGGTTGCTAATGTCATGAGAATGGCACCGGACGACCTAATTCTTAAAATCTTTTAGTCCGTCAAAAAGGAAACCGTGAGGCGATTGCGGCACGTGATAAGTAAATGAGTTAGTGTCACTGGAGCAAACTTCAATCATTTAATTTTTTAATGCATAATAGCTCTTATTGTCATAATATTCGTTTCTTTTATCTCCGGTTTATTTCCTTCAGCTTAAGCTTCATAATTAAAGCAGAAAGGTGAACTTGAAGAGCGAACTACTATTTGCCAGACGCAATTAGTGGAAAAGATACATACTCTCCACGAAGTAACAAAATTGACTTTTACATTCCTTTAACCAACAATCGCATTTCCGTTTGCCGATGCAACTGATAAAACACATCGTCGTCGTCGTTTACTGGACCGGGTATGTGTTGATGTGAAAGTAACGGCTTAAGTAAATCCACCAGAAAACGTACGGAGACGACGACGTTTGCGCTCGCGCCTCCGAACAAACGTAAACAAAAACACCGTCCAGCGTGACCTTGGTGCGTGACATTGAAAGTGACCGTTGTTTTCCACTTTCCACGGTGTGTATGGAGTTCAACAAAAAAGAAGAGTTCATGCTTTTCGAAGACATTTTGAAACACCAATATCGATGAGCATTTAATGAATCCTTGGCGGCCTGTCAGACTATTACTCACCTTTGGCGCTTTCGCCGCGCCAGCTCAGATGTCGGGCAACTTTGTGGGCGGCCAGCGATTTCCCCCTGCATGGCAGTCCCACGACGGTGACGACCAGGGGTGCTCGTAATGGGCAGGGTTTGACCGTGTTAGCGGGTGCTAGTGTGGCCGGAATTGCCGCCATCGTTGCTCCATCGCGTGTTCCTGTCAAAGTGCAACAAGAAAAAGGGAAAGACAGCGATGAGTGAACGTTCTTGAGCAGGCAGCAGGAAGGACAACAGAGGTTAGGGATATTGGAAGACCGTATTCAACGCGGTTGGCGACATTTCGTGACAACAGGCATGTAATTACTTTGCACAATCGATCTAGTTCCCCAGTACACACACACACACAGTTCCAGACTTCAACAAAACACTTCAAAAGAGGAAAAAGATCAGCACGATTTTTGCTGATAAGATTTGTATGCGACTTGGACACTTCCACACTTTTTCGCGAAGAAAACTACAAATAGGTACACTACACCTTATTTCGATAACTGACGTTCTGACCCATTATAGGTGTTTGCAAACGATTTTCCTCTTTCTGACTGGGACACACAAGTCAAGGAATAAATAAATAAAACCAAAGACACCACAACACCCCATTCGGCCAATCAAAACACAAGCGCGGTGTGCGTTCGATGTGTGCCGTAAACCGCGGTTGACAGATTGGTACGGGCCAAATCCAAATGTGCTGCTGCTATTTACTTGTGTTGGCACTGCACTTATCATCGCCGTTATCACCACCGTCCTCGTCGTTGTCGTCGTTGTCAACGAACGCAGTCGAAACGGAAGCCGCAACGCAGTTCATATGTGTATCGGATGCTGCACCGGGTGTGCGATGGAAAACTGAAAACAAAAGTGAAATTTCCACCGCCACAACACTGTGCACAAACCGAGGGGCTGCTTGCGTGTGTTGTTGTTGTTGTTTTTTTTTCGTAACGTTTTCCCTTTCGTTTTTACTCCGACAGTATGTGGCTCTCGGCACACACAAGCAACACGCCGAGCGCCACCACGACTACCACAAGGCTGCCCCACGCACGTCTCGCACACACCGCGCGAGGTTCTCCGCCGCTAGACGGACGTAGAACGGGCTTTTCGCAAGGGTCTTCTTAGGCCAGGAAGCTAGGAGAGGAGACCAAAACGGTTCAGCGTTCTGGGTGTGTATGCGTTAGGAACACCGTTGGTAAACCCTCCCCACAGCACCGAAAGGTGGACGTGTCTTGGGCGCATGTGTGCGTCGTTGTTCGCACCGCGAGAGGTGATGGTGCGTTCGTACGGAAGGGTCTTACCGTTTGGGCCTGGGAGACTTTTTGTGAGCAACGCTCACACGCTCTCGTTACACACACCCGAACCGAAGGCAATGAACTGGGGCCAGTTCTTCAAACCTAGTGGATACCCCCCAGGCGTACGTAGAGCGCGGCAGACAACCCAAACAGCCGAACGAACCGAAACCGAAATGCGATCGACTGAGGGTTGTATTGGAAGTGTCCTATTGGAGCTCGAAACATGAAAATAGTATAAAGTAATTACTAAAGAAGAAAGTAACCACCATATCTTCCACAATATGGTATCAGCAGAACTGTAGCTAACTACAAATATTGGAAAATAATTGTTTTGGTGACTGTAGACTGAATAACAATGGAATAATAATTGCGCACCGAATGCAAGGCTGATTATCCGAAAACGGCCTGGATAGATCCACATAATTCGGAAGAAGTCCGTGGTAGATTACGGATGATTTACTAAAAAAGCATTATCCTCAATTGCTCGTGTACTTTACTGCATCAAAAAATTACTACAGACTGATGGCTGGTCTGTTTGTATACTATCCTTGTAATGTAACTTGTGTAACGTTATCTTAGCGTCAGCGTCAGATAGTTTTTGTGGACCGAATTTGCTAGATGACTTCCTTAAAAAGTGATCACAATAAATAAATTCTTTAATGTTTAAAAAAGAAATTAACTATCCCTAAAGTAGAACTCGACCATAAGTTTTCATTTAGTAAACACATGAAAAATATAATAATATCGTAAAATTTGTTCCGTAAGGTCACTTTCGAATCAACCCCTTGCCGAGTTCGGGCCGAGAACACGAATGCGTGTGCCACAAACAGAGAAATGCGTACGTATCTAGGTTTGTGCCGCGTGAAGCGAGCAGCAGCTCAACGATTGTGGGTGTGTGTGAGCGTTGGTTCTTTAAATCGTGAAACATCAGCAAACCCGATCATTGGTACACTTCCCGATAGTGAGGATATTATAGTTAACACCTCTGGGCAAAATAGAGTAATGTTTGCTGTAGGTGTTTTTTCGATCATTGGCCTATTGGTAAAATTGCACTGTGGACATTGGTTAGGACTTTTGTGAAATGCTTCCTTCGAGCGATGGTTAGTAGTAGCAACAAGTTGCCGTTGTTGCTTTTGAGATTGAGATTTGGAAAACAAAATAACTGACGCGTTTAATACTAAATCTTGTGGATACACACATTGCCCACTTTCGACTAGTTTGTACCGTTCGGGATGTGGTAAACTGTATCGATGTTAGTTAGTTTTTCCCTCGCAAAAATGGAAGAGCCGGCAGACATACTGTCGCTAATATTGTTTAGTTCCTTCTTTTCTTCTGTCGTTGTTCCTGTCCTTATTTCCCTGCATTAGAAGACCCTAGTCTAGTGTACGTTTGCAAAGTGCGCATGTCAACGGAAAATAAACCTTCTCGGATGCCTCTTGGTAGCTTGGTTTGGTGTGTCGTGGTCGTGTGATCACAATGACGTGTGCTTTGCAGGACGTGCCTCCCTGTGGTTTTGCTAGGTAATGTTTACATTACGGTCTGCTTTCGTTTACTTTTGCACTGTGGTTTTGTTGTTGTTGTTTTTTTTTGCTCAATGTAACATTTTGTTTTCGACCGGTTGTACCTTCCACTGACGAGACGAGACAAGCAGTATGTAAAAATAGATTTTCACACTTACTTTGTCACAATTAAGAGTGGTGAATTGTTGTAGCAGGATTCACTATGCCTATTTTACACGATTTCAAAAAGGACGGAATGACAAGAATACTTTGAGGTGATGGATTTTTTTTTGTTTTCACATAGGTATGTTTGACAGGAAAGGGAATAGAAATTTAATATACTTAAAAGAAATTCAAACTAATCATCTCGTCACATTTGTAAAGCATCCTGCATTAAATTTTTACATTTTATTTTACTTTGAAGAAGTAATTAAATTACTTATTAAGTAACTATCAATCTTAACAACTATATTAAGACAAAGTATGGATCTATAAAACCAGGTTTTAAGTTACTAATGAATCGCTTGCTTTTTTCCTACATCGGAACGGATCCTCGCATGGACTTTCTCAGTATCCTACCAGACCTTGTGATACCGGCTGGCAAACTTGTTTGATTAGCCAAAGAAAAACAGCTTAACTAAGACGAAGAGAGGAAGATAACGCAAAGAAATAAAATCATTTAATGCGGAACCCAGCAAGCATGTTCCATTGCAGTGTAAACTAACCTGGAGTTTAATCTTTACTGGAAGTGCACTGTGAAATTATAAATCTAGACTTTCGTTTGAAATTTTCCTTGGATATCGTTATGCTTCAACAACAATTAATATTTTTATAGAGAAATGGACTTGATACAATTTTCTATGACGCGCTTTCGAAACCCCTTTAGTCGAAACTACGATTTAACAAGATATCAACGGTAACAACTTTAGGGAAGATAAACAGAGGTACAACATACCACCAAACCGGGTGACACTCGAGCAAGTTTTCAACAGATAAATTAACCAACGTAATGGAGCACTTCGTGCTTGTACCAGACAGCCACACAGTTTTTCTTCCACTCCTGTACCGGCATTTTGGTCCGCGAAGGTAAAGAAAAATAATAATAAATAAATAAACCCGGTTTGTTCCGATGCTCACCAGGCACACACACACACGCACCTGGGGGATGAAAATGCGTTTGATAATTTCCTGATAGTTGACGGTGCAAAACGTTCCGGTTGATTGGACGGGAAAATAGAGTATGCGCTACATATTTATGCTTGCATGTGCGTACGACAGCGATCGGCCGATAGTGATCGGTTAAAGAAACTTACGCAACTCGCCATATCTAATGCAACGACAAGCGTCAGCTACAGCGTCGACCGATCGATGAAAATGTAATGGTATGAAAAACAAACGAAATTGTCGCGGGTAAAAGTGTGCAACTTTATACACACGCTGATACTGTTTGCTATAGCCGTATTTCAACAGTTATTCACTATTATTGCACTTGAAAAATTATTATTAAAGGTTTAAATGAATCTTTAAACTGAATGAATGGTTCTGAATCTGTAATTGAAATATTCATGAATGCTCAAAGATTCGTAAATCCCAAATATGCATGAATCTTCAAAGATTCCTGAATCCTAATACTTAATGTCCTTTGAAACAAAAACAAGCATTAGTAAACGAAAGGAAACTATCCGAAATAGGCATATTTGTTTATAGCGACTTGACCAGACTTAGGCTGGTGTCATTGCTAGGTTATATACGACTTTGATCGTACAACTAAATCTTCTTCTTCTTCTTCTTCTGCTTTCGTGGCCTGCTCCTAGGGAGCACGTCTAATAGACATGGCCTGGTGTCCAATCCATTTTCCGATTCAAAATTAATTGTTGACTTTTCGTTGCGGTATTATTGGGGGTGGCGTGCAAGGCCTCTCCGTCAACCTCCTGTCTCGTCGGGAGGCCTACGCTTCCTAGCTGTTTAAAGTCCCGTAGGAAGCCAGGACAGAAAGGACAGCTAGCCGCCTCTAACATGGAGAACAGACGCCGGCTGTCCCCCTCCGCTCAATTTAGCCATATCACCCATCTTCCCAAGGGGTTGGGTTTCCCCGTATACCCAAGCTCAGATATTTGAAGAGACATGTTACCGTTCTATACGCCGAGGACGTATTGAGTCGAAGTAGGGTATGGAGAGCCTTTGTTGACCTTCAAGAGGCTTCGAATGCATGCCTTACCAGTGCAGTATTGCTACCACACCAGCTTATAGAACCTAAATCAAATCATATCATTTAACCTTTTCTGAGCGAGTGATGCTACCATCCTTAAAAAAAACTCCTGTTTCGCTTCCATTTTGAGATTTTCATATTATCGTATTTATTTGGGTTGATTCTCCTGGCGTATCATCCTGTAAGCATTCCTCGAAAAATATTCCTAACAAATTCCTTATAAAATTTCAACAAAGAACGCGTTCAAATTGAAGTCGAGATGCTTAAAGAATGCTCAAACACAAGATTTTTTGGAGATTTATAAATTTTTGACAATTCATGATTTTTTGGGATTCACGAAACTTTGAGGATTCACGAATCTTTTGCTAGTCGATTCATGATTCTTCACTAAAGATTCATATGAAAGATTCTCGTCATAAGATTCATTAGGCACAACACTAGTTTAGAGTTCTCTTCTTCTTTCATGGCCTAACGACCTCTTAAGGTCATGCCTGCCATTTCTGGCTTACTAGACTAATTGATACCGCATAGTTGGTTAGTCAATCCTCACTATGGGGGAACGGCCCAGATGAGACTTGAACCCCGGTCCTGCCGTGTGAAGACCGGCGCCGCTGTCGCATCACCACCGGGCCGCCCCATTACTAGTTTAGAGTTATCCAATCTTAATAAAGCAAGTCGAAATATGAGATCTTTTTGAAAAATTATTTTGTGTAAAAATTGAATTGAATTAAAGTGCACTGGAGATTGTCGTCCCAAAGAAACATAAGGAAATGTTCAAGCTAAATGAAAATATCAAGCAAAGTCAATATGGTCATTTATAAATAGCACAATCCTCCATGCTTTCACTGATAACAAATCAACCAAACTGTGAGCAGCAGTTTCAAATAAATCCATATCAATTTCAGGCTTTCGGTAGAAAAATAAGAAAACAAACGTTTTATACCAATTATTATTTTAGTGCAAAAAAACCCCCCAGCGCAACAGTTCAGATCAAACTCCGTATTAGCATATTTATTCGCGACAGAATTATTACGGTACACTCCTCCTTCAGGCCCGTTAATTCTGCTGCTACGACCAGGAGCGAGATAGAGAAACCCAACCGAAAGGAAGATCAGGGAGAAATCTGTTGACCTTTTTCCTACTCCATCCAGTTCCTTTCAATTCCTCTTCGATGCGATCCTTTCTTATGCGCGCACCAGCGCGTTGCCCCTGAACTGATTTCTCCCGCCCAGAAGAAGTTCGCTGACTGACTGACCGACTGAACCCGTCTTCGAGTGTGGCGGATGTTTTTGTTTGTTTTTTTCGCTCACTCCTTCCCGACTCGCGCGACTCGGGATAATTTCCCGGACAGTTTATGTGCGGACGGAGGAGATCGGTTACAGTGGTTTAGATAGGGTGCTTTGTAGGTTAAGATAAGAATACATTATTGGTTCAAACGTTTGGCCCCGTCCGCCGGGTGCACAGCGTAGGCTCCAATCAATCGCGCAAGCTCACTTTCTCGCTTTACTTCGGGATGTCATTGAAAGTGAGCTGACTGGCTGGGGCTGTAGATTGTGGTTTTATGCGTTGCTACCACCATCTCATGTCCAATGATGCTCAAGCCAGTCTAGGTGCGCGCGCTGGGCAGGTTTTGTGAGCTAATGAGCTAATGAGCGAAGTGGATCTTCGCTAAAGGGCCAGGGATGAAGCTCTGCTTTAGATTGCACTATCATCCGGTGCAACTCTAACAAGCATGCAACGAGATCGTTATTGTAATCGAACAAACGTTGTAAAAAGTTTGCACCAAGACTGGAGCAATTAATGATTGTATCAATTATAGCAAATATCAAAAACATGCTGAAATGTTTATCGCCAATTCAAATTCTACTGATAAAAAAAACCGTGACATTGAGTTATCCGCCGTGTTTATGTTTGCACTCTTCTCCTTTCACATTTTGCAAAGGTAAAAGTAAGATCATGCCAACAATTTTTAAAATCTGCTCCACTTCTGCACACCAAACCATTCGGGGTTCATCAATTTACGTATCCATAAAAGGTACAATAAACCTGTTCTTTTAGCGACTTGCAGAACCCGAATCGCAAAATCAACTGCTCTGCTTCATAAACATAACTCGTTTCGTTTCCCATACACCTCATGAACTCAATATCTCCGGCGGAAATCACTATTCTAGGTGTTAAAAGTTTATTTCTTAAAGATCGTTACATAAATCAAACGCAACCTTATATTTTATGAAACCTTTTTTTGGTTCTTCTCCTCAACATTTTATCGAGGAAACAATAAAAAGGATTCAATTGGCGTATTGCTGCAACCGACCGAACCGCTGACGGAACGAACGAAGTGCATTAGCTGCCAAAAATTTGATTTTCACGGCAACAAGCCATCATACGGGCGGTGAAGTTGTTATTATTGGAGGCGCACACTCTCACCCACTGGTTGGTGTAATTGATTTAATGAAACTGTGGCCGGCACATTTTTGGCCACTGGTTTGCGAATTTCTTGTCGTTACTTACTGCATCTGACCATCCCGTACATGGCGTCGTACTGTTTCGTCTTTCAACGTGCCGGATAATTTGCATGGCTTTGCCCTAAAGAAGCTGAGAAGCTGCGTGCGAAACAAACAGCAACTGCAAGTTGTTGTTCTTTACATCGGGTGCAGGCGGATCATGAACACGTTGTTGCAAGAAGTAATGGATGCAGCAAAGTAGATATTGCAGCGCTGCACAACGAGAGCATTTAATAAAAACCGAAACTGTTGCGAGAAGGACAACGAAACGAGACAGGGAAAACGAGATGTTCGATACCCCCACGAACACTTAGTTGCTTTGCAATTTCGCCGATCAATTATGAGGAACGATCGATGCGCGTGTGCTCTACAAGTGTGCTCCGCGGTGGTACATTCCAGCACTCGGGACGCAACAATTTTATGTTGCGCGATGTTGCCTGTACGATGTAGCGTTGCGTCGTGCGGTCTGTGCGTTGATTGTAAACAGTGGGTGTAGTGGGGATTGTTTCGTATTGTAGTGTTTGTAAAAACAATAGTATGATTTTAAAAAATTGTTATAAATTGTGCATATCACATTAAAGTATATTTCAATATTTCAATAGTTATGAAAGGCTTTCCATTTTCAGTAAAGCAAAAACAATTTCGTTTAATTGAAATATCGTTGAGTTTCTTTAAATGATCATGAAAGTAAGAAAAGCACTATTATTATAATATATTATTAAATCACTATAAACTTTTGCCCTTAGATTTCTTTTAATTCTGATGAATTAGTATGAATTAACTTATCCATGTGTTTACATCTTATATTTTTTTCTGTATATGATAAAAGCATTTCCTTTTTTCTCACTTCTCACAGATCGATATGTAATTTTTACCATCGCACCCAATCACCAAACCCCACTGTGCAAGCTTAATGCAACACACTCGACAGTTTGGCTTTCTGCGTTCACAACCGCTCTGCACAATTTAACCCTGGCTCTCGATCGCAACGGTCGCGTTTGAGAAGCGTCATCTAGCGTGCTTGTTACCGATCAACCCCTTCTCTCTCAGGTGCGTGTTTTGGTGCGTTTCGCATACTCTAAGCAGTGTAGCGCAAGAAGTGTTTGAAAGCAAAACAAGTCAATTTGCTTTGCTATTTGGCAGATAAGATACTCATACAGCTATACTTGACGATCACTCCTTCACCAGTTATCGTTACTGTTGTCGGGCGGTCGATGTCCCCGTTTTCTGTGCGTTCTAATTTGCGTGTTTGTTAACGTACGACGTGGAAAGAGCTAGCTAGAACCGATCGCGATCCAGACACACAGCAACTCCAGACCCGATCTTTCTGGTGCAAGTTATGCGCAGTTGCTCTCACTTATCACACACAGCAGCACTATCCCCGACCGCGCTCGACTAGTTCCACGGGCAAGTGTGAGCATTTGAGTATTGTGCCTCGTTTCTCCAGTGCGTATGTTCACTGGGTGTGTTTGTGTGTTCTAATCTATATTCAGTGTGCGTTTCGTTGGGCGCTTATCTACGAGTGAAGCTTGACACTTATGTTCGTCCAAGCGCGTTGTTATCAGTGAGCAAAGAGAAAGAAATTGGCGAAAACGGCAATATCCCCCCCCAAGCCAGTGCGTTCGAAAAACAAGGTCCCCGAGAAAGGGAAACCGAGGGCCATAACAGTTTGCAAGGGGCAACCAAGAAATAAAAACCTACCCAAGTCCTACAGAGTTCCACCAGGTTGGGCACAGCCAAAACTTGTTTCGTTTCCGCCGGAGCAAAAGACAAATTCGTTTAATTGAAATATCGTTGAGTTTCTTTAAATGATCATGAAAGTAAGAAAAGCACTAATATTATAACATACTATTAAATCACTATAAACTTTTGCCCTTAGATTTCTTTTAATTCTGATGAATCAGTATGAAATAACTTATCCATGTGTTTACATCTTGTAATTTTTTCTTTATAAGATAAAAGCATTTCCTTTTTTTTCTCACTGCTCACAGATCGATATGTAATTTTTACCATCGCACCCAATCACCAAACCCCACTGTGCAAGCTTAATGCAACACACTCGACAGTTTGGCTTTCTGCGTTCACAACCGCTCTGCACAATTTAACCCTGGCTCTCGATCGCAACGGTCGCGTTTGAGAAGCGTCATCTAGCGTGCTTGTTACCGATCAACCCCTTCTCTCTCAGGTGCGTGTTTTGGTGCGTTTCGCATACTCTAAGCAGTGTAGCGCAAGAAGTGTTTGAAAGCAAAACAAGTCAATTTGCTTTGCTATTTGGCAGATAAGATACTCATACAGCTATACTTGACGATCACTCCTTCACCAGTTATCGTTACTGTTGTCGGGCGGTCGATGTCCCCGTTTTCTGTGCGTTCTAATTTGCGTGTTTGTTAACGTACGACGTGGAAAGAGCTAGCTAGAACCGATCGCGATCCAGACACACAGCAACTCCAGACCCGATCTTTCTGGTGCAAGTTATGCGCAGTTGCTCTCACTTATCACACACAGCAGCACTATCCCCGACCGCGCTCGACTAGTTCCACGGGCAAGTGTGAGCATTTGAGTATTGTGCCTCGTTTCTCCAGTGCGTATGTTCACTGGGTGTGTTTGTGTGTTCTAATCTATATTCAGTGTGCGTTTCGTTGGGCGCTTATCTACGAGTGAAGCTTGACACTTATGTTCGTCCAAGCGCGTTGTTATCAGTGAGCAAAGAGAAAGAAATTGGCGAAAACGGCAATAACCCCCCCCAAGCCAGTACGTTCGAAAAACAAGGTCCCCGAGAAAGGGAAACCGAGGGCCATAACAGTTTGCAAGGGGCAACCAAGAAATAAAAACCTACCCAAGTCCTACAGAGTTCCACCAGGTTGGGCACAGCCAAAACTTGTTTCGTTTCCGCCGGAGCACAAAACTGACGGGAAGTTTGTCTTGGCTTGTCGCGAAATAAGAGTGTGCGTGTGTGTGTGTGTGTGTTGGAGCTTGCCCTGTTAATCGGTGTACAGTGTGTAGGGCCCCGGAGGATAAAAAAAAACGTAACCTGCCTGCCAGTGTTCGCATTATCTTCATCACCAACATTTGCTGAAGCTCGTTCCGGCCTGTGTACCGGAGACTTACATCAAGGAAAAAAGGTTGGTAGTGCATAATGTTTCAGGTTGTGGTGTCATTCTTCGAGGAAGAAATAGAAAAATCGTCTCTCGTCTGTTTCCGGCAATGAAAGCACCCCGAGAAGGACCTCTCGAAAGTTCAATCAACTTGTGAACTCGCCTCGTACGCCTTCGCAAAGGCCCAAAGGAATGTTGAAAATGTTACGCGTCCGTTCTTCCGAGTCTTTTACACCTACACGAAAGAAGGCTCGATTTTGGCATTAGAACGACGAGGCCGTTAGAGAGCTCACAGTCGGCCCCGGGTGTGGGTCATTCGGAGGTTCTTCTTCCAGGCATGTCCCATCCTAACGTCTATCATCTTGCAACTCACTCTCTTCCCGGCTGTCGAACGCTCGGATCATGCTACTATCCTGCTTATGTTTCGATCGCTGCTTTTTTTACCTATGGCAGTCAGTAGCGTCTGAGGGCTTGTTCTTGGCTGGTCTGCATAACGGGTCGTAGTCAGCCACCTTCACAGGCGAATGCGAGACACCGTTGACGGTTACGTCAATAGGGAGCAGCGCGAGGGTACGAGCACATTGAAGGGAAAAACCTGTTTTTTTCTCTCTCCGCATTTCTTTTATTTTATTACGATCACTCCATTTTCTTTTTGTTTTGCTTTCCTCCGCGTATGATCGGTCACTGGCTCACCCGGTCCTGTACGGGTAACGATGACGAAGGGTGAAGGGCGAAGGGTTGAAAGATCTTACAATCTTACGTGTGCCCACTGTCGCCCCATTTTGTGTGCGGAATTTTGTCCGAGACGGCTTACTATGCTCACTGTTCGTTAGCTGGACGGTTTTGGTAATTTTTTTTCTAATATCCCTAAAATCTATTGTCAATTACCTGGTTATTGAGTGTCGCCTTTAAAAATCTGGTTTTATCTTTTAACAACTTTTAAAAGAAACAACTTATGCATTTAAAAACTACATATTTTCAAGTTTACCCTCTAGCGTTCATCTCTTGTCTTTGTTTTTTGTTATCATATTTTTGTACTGACAGACAGAACAGAAAAAATCTTACAGTTTTATCAGTTGATTTGGAGCAGTTATGATCAAAACAGTCAAGGAACATCAAATGATTATTTGTTTCTACTAGGAGTGTATTTCAGAGAGAAGAAGTTGGAAGTAATGATACACATCCTGACGATCCTGATTACAATTTCACAGTGCTTCTGACATGTTTTACAATACAGTCGATGCCGCTAAATTGCCACCAATTTTTGACAAGGTGCATCAATTTTTGACTCGAAAGGACCCAATTTTTGACAGAGCGCATCAATTTTTGACTCGAAAGTACCAACTTCTGCTTCTTCTTTCTTGGCCTAACGACCTCTTAGGTCATGCCTGCCATTTCTGGCTTACTAGACTTATTGTTACCGCATAGTTGGATAGTCAGTCCTCACTATGGGGGGACGGCCCAGATGAGACTTGAACCCCGGTCCTGCCGTGTGAAGACTGGCGCCGCTGTCGCATCTACCACCGGGCCGTCCCATCAGTACCAACTTCTGACTCATATAAGTCATAAATTTTTGTCCCTTAATCAAATATTTTAGACTCTAAATAAAAACACAACGAATTCAATAGTTTTAGTGGACAATAGAAGAAAATCAAAGCAGAACAAAATAATTTTAGTAATAAAGTATATAATTCAGTATCTGAATACCCAAACAAGTGAATAAAAGTATTTTTTTGCATATTTTATGTATCTTGGAAGTTCTTGGTCCTACATTCATTCTACAACTTTCGAACAACCAACAGTTTTAAATACAATACGCTTTAAATTCAAATTTAAATTTAGAAAGGTTTGTAAAGTGCTAATGTCGCAGCTGGTTCACGAGACCCCATGAACTGTTCGCAAAAGATAGGCAATATTTTTTTAAGAATACTTCTTAGTTAAAGGAATCGACAAAAATTAATCCATTAAGTTCTCTGAAGTTGTTTATGTTTCATTATTATCAAAAGTTAATTTTTTAAATACATTTATTGGTTTTGTTTACCCGTTTCTAGCCAGTTTTTTAGTCTTAAAATACTCCAGAATGCATTTGCGCGCTGGCCTTGACCACGCCTCGCTAGTCACCGGTTCTACACAGGTTCTGTGAGTACGCTAATGGCTTCGTTAAAATGAACATGGTAAGAACGGTAACACCCATGCATTCATTCTTGACGATAGTGTGCCACAGCATACGATGCAGGGGCTCGACGAAAGAAAGGTTTGACCCTGAGATTAGATTTTAGTACTGCTACCAATGGCTGCCTTCATGCACGCAGGCTGCATATTGCGAGTGTTGATGATAAAGGGCATATAAAACAATGTTCATCCATTACAATCTTTTCATGCATGAAAGATAGTTTTAATGCACGAAAGAACACACCAAAACAAGACATTTCGTCAATTCTCTTAGCGCAAATAACAGACCAATAAAAAGTTCTTTTTAAAGGAGGTTAAAATAAAGTAATAACAAAATACAAAACTATAAGAACATAAAATTTCATGAAAAAAAACATCGAACGCAGATTGTGTAAATAGAACGTTCGCTTTCCACAAAAATATTCTCTGTTTTGTTCAGCTTACATGAACACAATTTAACACTGTCAATGCAAATGCAGTTTTGTAGCTACGCTTTCACAATTTTTCAATCTGTTTGCTTTCAAACCCATTCAAATCCAGCGTTGCATTTAATATAAAGCGTAACATTAAATCACACCTTGCTAAAAAAAACATACACACGCACTCACCGAAAATGCAAATAGAAATGCAAACTAAAGCATCAAATTGTGTTAAAAACTGCACACGAACGATCGCATCCCCATTAGCATACACAGATAGTGTAAAGCAGAGAGATCGCTACGGACGAATGCTACGGACGAGAGAAAGAAAGAGCAAACCCCGAGGGAAGAAATGGAAAACAACCTTCACACAGTCGAAAATGAACTCAAACTAACAAAAAAAAAATCAGCTGACTTTGCCAATGCAATCATTTTCATTTTTGGGGAAATCGAGAAAACCACAGAACACGCTACGCTCTAGAACGGAGCATGCAAGTTGTGCAATTTGTTACGAAATTAGATCCTCTTGCACAAAGGGAAATAAACCCCCCAAAATCTCGGCAACAATGTAAATTAGACCAGTCGCCATCGGAAAAAGCACACGCGCGGGGAGATATGTAGGTTCGGATTCGGATGCTAATGAATGCCATTTCTAGTCTGCTAATACCCGTTCTGACTTCTGGGAAATGGAGCGATTTGTCTGTATTGGTTGGCCGGCTGTGCATAATTTTGTAAGCGTTTCCGAAATTGCATAACCTCGCCCAAAACGCACCAGTGCCTACGATTTAAAGCTTACCCTCGGTGCACAAACACCCTTTTAGTGGGTAATTTATATTACTCATTCAAATTGTGTGGTGCAGAGAGATCGCTCCAAACAATGCTACGGACGAGAGAAAGAAAGAGCAAACCCCGACGGAAGAAATGGAAAACAACCTTCACACAGTCGAAAATGAACTCAAACTAACAAAAAAAAAATCAGCTGACTTTGCCAATGCAATCATTTTCATTTTTGGGGAAATCGAGAGAACCACAGAACACGCTACGCTCTAGAATGGAGCTTGCAAGTTGTGCAATTTGTTACGAAATTAGATCCTCTTGCACAAAGGGAGATAAACCCCCAAAATCTCGGCAACAATGTAAATTAGACCAGTCGCCATCGGAAAAAGCACACGCGCGGGGAGATATGTAGGTTCGGATTCGGATGCTAATGAATGCCATTTCTAGTCTGCTAATAGCCGTTCTGACTTCTGGGAAATGGAGCGATTTGTCTGTATTGGTTGGCCGGCTGTGCATAATTTTGTAAGCGTTTCCGAAATTGCATAACCTCGCCCAAAACGCGCCAGTGCCTACGATTTAAAGCTTACCCTCGGTGCACAAACACCCTTTTAGTGGGTAATTTATATTACTCATTCAAATCCGTGCTGCTCGTCGTCTAGTCGCACATTCCTCTGCGTGCTTTACGTTTCGCACTACGAGGTCCCATTTTCCCATGACAAAACAGCCCGCCAAAACGGACATTAAAACGACCGAAGGTCTCAGTGGACGACTGGTGGTGTATGTGTTTCAGATTCGCTTTTATTTGTTTGTTCGCAGCAAAACACCAAAACAAAACGGAAAACTCTAGCTGGCCGGACTCAGTTTGGTTTAGGTAAGCTTTTCATTTTGGGCGGATTTTTCACTTTCAAAAGTGACGTTTTACGCTGAACTGAGGCTTGATTGTTTTACACTTTAACACAACGCATATTTATGGTTTGTACCGGTTCGTGGTGGCTTACAAATCTCACCACCATGGCGGGTGAAGTGCGGTGGCTAATAATTAACATTCTAATTGAAATTTTATGCTGTCCCTTTAAATGTGTCCAGAGGGGGTGTGCTTTTTTTGTGGGTGGGTTGTTTGATACAAGTGTGTCTAAGCACTGGAGGTCTGCACCAAATGTTGGCCTTTAATGCCGCTGTTGGTTCCGGACCAACTTGTTTGGGGGAGAAATTATGACAGGCCATTTAACTCCTCACTATTATGACAGATGTTCATTTCCTTTTGCTTCGTTTTTAGTGTTTCCTACACACGTTTGAATTACAGATTAAGTGTGTCACTAAATATAGAAGCAAATAAGATAAGGAAAAACTGGCAATAATGAGAGGGAAAGACAAAAAGTGTTACAATAATTAATAATAACGGGCACAGCAAGAAAGTTAACCCGGTCAATCGCGACTAATAGGATATTGTGTTGTAACGCTTGATAAACTGAGCTAAAATGGTAAAATGGTTTGTCAATTTAAAAGGAAAAAGTGGATATATTAATAATAACTCAATACTACTATGAGCTAAGGAAGAACATAAGAAGCAACATTTTAAATGCCTTGTGAAACTCGTGCAGTAGTATTAACACTCTGTGTCGTTGTAAAATTCGATATTCCTGTTGGTGACATCGAGAGCTGTCGTTTACGCTTTCCATTGGCTGTGCACCACATACACTCGATTTCAATTAAGCTCGTTTAACGCGTGTAGTTGGATTAAAAACCGGAAGCTATGGTTGGGTCCTCTACAAGTGGCCGGTTTATACACGGTTTCGTCATTGAGATAAAGCGTGCAATGAAGATAAGTGAGAAGCCGCTTGAGTGAGAAAGTAGGAGATAAAAAACCCCTGTCTTCTTCTTCTTTCTTGGCCTAACGACCTCTTAAGGTCATGCCTGCCATTTCTGGCTTACTAGACTAATTGATACCGCATAGTTGGTTAGTCAATCCTCACTATGGGGGAACGGCCCAGATGAGACTTGAACCCCGGTCCTGCCGTGTGAAGTCCGGCGCCGCTGTCGCATCACCACCGGGCCGCCCCTGTAAACCCCTGTAAAAGGGCCAAATAGTTTGAATAAAAAAGATATTATTGATAAATTGGCACAAACATTCTGATGACTATAGACTATGGAGAGCTAATATCAGGAGTATAAATAAGTTCTTTTCCCCAAACAAGCTTCTAAAATGGTGACGTTCATGCCAAATCAAACGTTTTTGCGAGGAGTTCTCCTCCATTATTTTTGCATGAGCAAAACGGCTGCCGAAAGTCATAGAATATTAGTGTTTGGTGACCATACTCTTTCGGAAAGAACATGTCAAAAGTGGTTTTCACCTTTTAAAATCGAGAATTTTGCTTACGAGGACGAAGAACCTGTGAAGTTGAAAGTTGCAGAACTCGAGGCTGGATGAAGATTCGTTGCAAAGGCGTTTGCCAGCGTTTGAAGGCGTTGCGTTCTTCGGGGGCCCCCAATTGGCCGAACCCTAGGTGGCCGCCTACTCCGCCCACCGCTTGATCCGCCACTGCCCAGTTTAATGACAGTTTAAGCTTGATTCACGTCTATTTTCATTGACGCCGGTATTAAAATGACTAATATAGTTCAAATATGTAATTTGTAGAATCTCGTGCTTCTTTGGATGAATCTGCCTAATACGTTAAACGAGTGTGGAGATTCTCCTGAAGTATTATAACAAGCGTGATGTGCTCTAGATTTAGGCATTGTCTAGAAAATATGATTGATAAAAAGTGGGAACTTTAATAGTAATTTTATTCCATATTTTGTCGCTGAAATCAAAACCAATACTGCGGTCTTTGATGAGTTTTTGAACAGATTGCTTTTAACAGATTTGATCCATTTTTTGCATTGACTTCTCACTCAGGTATTTCTTTTTTTTTCAACACAGGGACCACTAAAAGCAAAGTATCAATAAAATACCTTCTCCTCAATTTCAGAAGAAGACAATGATTGTCGCACACAGTATCACTGCTGGTATGAAGTATGCCATCATGCTCCGGGCACATCATGTGGTCAAACCGGAATCCGGAACCTTCATCATGTGGCGCTGGCGCAATAGGTGGAAAGAAATCGATCAAAATCACTTTTGGCACTTGAGCCGCACTGTGTGTAACTAACAATGGCGTATGGTGTGAATGAATGTGGTTCAAAAATCCGTCCCGTCCGTCCGTCCGTCCTGATTGATAAACGATCGATTTACGCGTGCTGATGGACCATTTGGTGCTTACCCACCGGACGGTTGGGTGGTAAAAAGTGTGGCTAGGGTTGCTACGAGATTTCGATTTCGAATCAATTTCATCCATATTCGATCGGTGACCGGGTGCCAGGTCAAACGCGATGAACGCCGAATGAAAAGAGAGAGAGAGATAGAGAAAGACCTCATGCTGCACTCCTTTTTAGCTCGTCTGGTTGGCGAGATGATGTTAGCTTTGGAGGAAGAAAGTTGAAACCCCAAGAAAGTACAAGCCCCGGCTGTCCAGCTGCTGCAAACGGGCGGCTACAAACTGTCTCAAATCGGTGGCATGATCGCCGGGCAGGATCGTTGATCGGATCGTACCACAGGAAAAATCGACCGCGACGCGCGATCAGCGAAAGGTGGAGCTCAACCGTTTTCCAACTTCATGTGTTTTGTGCAACATGTTACTGTTTGCTTTTTCCTCTTTTGCTTCGCCGCTTGGTTTAGCGTTCCCTACAAACTTGGCTATGTTGCTTGTTTGCTTTGCATTTTGGTTGACGACAACCCATAGGTTGTTGGTGGATTTTTTAGTTCCTGCTTTAGCTGTGCCTGCTCCGGTATAGGAAGTTTTCGGTTGCCCGTCTCCTTATTGCTGAAGCTTGACAAAAAAAACAACACGATTGCATGAAACGAAAAAGAAAAAAAAAATACAAACGGGAAATGTGTACTTGGCGAATCGATAAAACGAGTAAATAAGAGCATCGCGAAACGGAAACCAACACTCGATACCTATCCAAAAGAAAGTGTTCCATTAATCCTTCTGCCTTCCTGCCTGTGGGGTGCGTGTGTGTCTGTTTGGGGGTGATTTTGCTTTAATTTATTTTAAACAATGACCCAGCACGAGAGAGCGAGAGTGAGGGGACACATTACGAGCGTACGAAAAGGTGCGTATGCGTAATTTCTGCCGGCACACTCACTCCATCAAAACCGGACCCAATTTTTCACCGGAGCAGAAAAGCTTTAAAGTCAGCACGGACGCCTTTGCCCCCATCAACGCACGGACAAACACACATGCGAGGCAAACCAAAACTTAATGCAAAGCGCAAACAGTGGCTTCGTGGTGGGATGCCTCAGAGGGATGATTTGGCGAGAGGCATACATATTTACCTTTTATTATCATCATCATCATCATCATCGTCGGCCCGAAAGCGCTTGCAGGTTGAAAGTTTCACTTTCTTTGCACTGATTGTGTCTGATTGCAATGAGCGCATAAAAGAAAGAGAGCCGTCAGTTCCGTGTATGTCTGGAGCGCGACGGTGGTGTGGTGGTTGTTGCCGCGCTCCCGGTTACCGAAACCTTGATGTCTGCCGGTGCATTATGATGCACTTTTCGGTGCACGAGATTGGCTAGGGTTGCAAGACGAACGCGGCCCAATAATTGATTGGCTGTGGGCCGACGCATCATCAGCATGGCTTAAGGGTTGGTGTGTTAAGTAGCGCTGGTGTGTTGAGAAGATAATTTTCTGTGTACCTTCCTTACAAGTGTTATGTATGAGGTACGAATGTGTGTGTGTGTGTGTTTTAGCATCTGCAGCGAATTGAATAATCAACAACCCGAAAAACCAATAACAGTTGAATGATCACGCGCACCGGGGCAAAAGCACTGGAGTTTGTTTTTTGTTACGATTGCGGAATATTTACATGCGTTTTAATGAATAATTTTAAAAATTCGCTGGTGTAACGACGCATGAAAATGATTTATTTGTTTGCAAAAAAATACATTTTCATAAATTATAAAAGATGAAAAAATGAAAGACAACAATGTGTCAGTTCTGTATTTGGGATCACTAATTAAACTCCAAAGCTATGATGAAGATTTAGCTTCTCAATTCAGTAGTTCTTCTCTTCTCTGTAGTTGGAATGACTCCGAGATAAGCTCTTGGAACCTTTCGGACCCCGTGTACTGCAAGAATCCTTACGTCACAAGGTATTGTCTCTAGGTCTTTAGGTAGATGAGGTTGGTTGAACGACCAGGACTCTCCTTGCAGATGATGCTTGGACAATGAAGCCTCTTAGTAGATAAGGCCTATTGGATTACGAAGTCTGTGACATACTCCACCCTCTATAAAACTCTCCAATGCCCATATTTGTATTGAAAATAGATAAGAAATTGCGAATTAAGTAATATCCATCCACTAATCATACAAGATCACCTTTGTTTTGTCATGGTGATGCCTGTGTTAACTACTTTTTTCCACACACCAGACACATTGTCGCACAACAGCAAGAGCAGATGATGATGGGTTCCGTTGTTTTTTGTTCCTCCCCTACTAAGCTGATTGACACAATTTCTATATCTCCTTCTTCGTCAGCCATCCCAAGCCTTCAAATAGGGGTGAAAAATCGAACCATCGAACAAAAACTACTACTAACACCGATCACGATCACCGCTCGCGATGAAACAAAAACCCAATTTTGCGTTCGCGAACAAAGCTGGCGACACAAAGCGCATTTACAACCCAGAGATGAAACACGCGACAGAAAGGAGAACCTGCGTAAAATCGATCACGATCGATGGCAGGGAACTAGGTAATAATGATCATCTCACAATGGGCCAAACATCTGGAACGGAATGAAAAAACCCCCCCCGGAGGGGCTATGGTTTCTGTTCCACTAAGAACACGAACTAAATTAAATCATTAATCGCACACGGAACGCACATGTTAAGCAGGCAGCCGTTGACAAAGCAGGTTTGACCTAGTGCAGCGAACAAAAAAAACCAAGCTACCGCCGATTTGATCGTGCCACACTTTGAATCCGTGCCGCTTCAATATAATGTTTTGCGCTTGTTTTGTGTCTTTCGCTGGGCCACCATTAAACAAACAAACTGAAACAAAAACAAAAAGCCACAAATCCTTCATCCGACACTAATCCCTACCCGTGTTTTGCTAAGATCACACAGCTGTTCATCTGCAGCGGCATTAATGTTTTAATGCTGTGGTTCACCGTTTTTCTCTGTTTTGTTTCGGTGTGCTTACTTAAGTTTATGCCTTGATTATGGGCTGCATGGCTGGAACGATTTCTGTGGGAACCACGCTTCATCCCGTGCAGCTGAAGACGGCCACAGTCGAACGAATTATGTTTGCGTAATGCCGGTGGTATATACACCGGTGCTGCTCTCCCGATCGTAATATAATTTACAAACGATTTGCTGCACTCCGGGAACCGAGGACGAGGAAGAGTGCGTGGTCCCGGGGTTTTAGCGTGGTTCATTAATTATTGGCGGCTCGGTAGCACAGAACGGGTTGAGCGATATTCAACCTCTTCTGACTTATTTTTAATGGTTGATCGTCCGCAAATTTGTGTTTTGTACGGCGGGTGCATTCGCTTGGAACCGCTTTCTATAAGCCACCTGGATGATGGTTTGGCGTGGAACGGTATTGGATCATCCGACAGGTACGGTTAATGTAAGTGATCAATAGTCGAGAAGAAATTGACTCATATAAAATAGGTTATCAGGGCTTATAAAATCAGATCGATCAGAAAATGTAGATCAAAAATTAATTTGTTAAATATGGCGGACAATATTTTTTGCAGACACAGCTTTGCCATAAAAGTATATTTTGCAATTCGTTATTCGATCGATTGATTTTCCTATACTCCGATTATCGTTTACAGTTGCATCGATTATTGTTCTTGGCTCTACAACCTAAAGAGGTCTTGGCTTACCATTGCTGACCTCGCTGACTTAGTTTACCAGGAGCTAGATAGTCTGTCCTACCTAAGTTGTGACTATCCAGATAGGTTTTGGTAGCTTCGTGAAGACCGAAGCTTCTACTGCTTTGATAACTGGACCACCCTTATTGGACAACGTCTAAAAATCCTGGATTCAGGAGTCGAAGCATTCGTATAATTAACCGTCTGAAAGTCTTATATGTAGGAATCGAATCAAATTTAATTCATCAAGTTTGCCGTTGTAGTTTTCACCGCTTTCATCGCAGTTTCAACTCTATTTAGTTATTCTATTGCCGTCTTTACAAACAGTGCAACCGTAATACAAATCGACAGAAATTAATCTAGCTGTTTTCTTCTTCTTTTTGTTCAACATCTCTTCTGCTACCTTTGCACCCAGGTCTATTCCATTTACTATTCCACAATACCAGAAGGAATGCAATTTTCTTTCTTTACCTTTCGAACCGATTTGTCCTTCAATGTGCCCACGCCACCCATACCCTATACTGGCGCGTTTCAATTCCAATTGCACCCTAATTACCCCTGGATTCCGCATTGGAAATCTTGACGATAAAAGAAGTACAACAGCAAAAAGTTGGGACCGAACCGATCGAACCAATTGCAAATGAAACGTGGCAACCAATTTTCTGCTCCAGTATCGCTGTAAGCTGACGAGCACAAAGGAAAACTGCTCCCCAGGGCTAGAAAGGACACAACCGCTTGTAAAGTGATCATCATGCCTATCGTTTTTGCCTATGAGAAGAAAATTTTCCTTCTTGTACCACCGAGTGACGATGATTGACCGAGCGAAAGTAAAAGTGTGCTACCCGTGTCGATACAATAATTGCGGCACAGCCAACCGATGCCGAAACCATTCTTTGTGCAGAAAGAATGTTCCTTCTAGCAGTAAATGGGAACTCTTCATAGTTTCTCATCATCACTTGATTAGATCACATTCATTTTGTGTCCGGTAACTTCCGCTTCTTTTTTTTCAGCGAGATAAACCTCCGAGACGGACCCATTACCGCTGGATGCATTCCCGGCGGCTATCGTAACCTACAATTACCGGTTTGGTATCATAAAAATGAGCGGAACCAGTAACGGTTGCGACTTCCAAATGGTTGCGCGTCCTCTAATGGAAATGACAACAAATCGCGTGAGATAATAGTATGTGATGTTTTATAATGCCCTTTACGATCTATTTTTTTTTTCACGGAAAAGAAAATTTTCCATTACTGTTGTTGGAACCGTTTCTATAAATGCCTACAGTTGAGTTTGGGAAATATTCAATTGATGGGAAAAGAAATCATGACATGATAAAGGACATAAGGACACTTGTTGTACATTGTTTTTAAAAACAAGTGTGAAAACTTCAGATAAACAATGAGGAATTTTTAACCATCAACACTCAAGCAACCATACTGGGTCATTACTCGTGAAACTATTGTATACCAGCTTCAAGCTAACGAGAACTTAATTGAAAGAATTCAATGTTAACGATGAAATCAATTTAAGAATCCATAAAGTAGCTTAAAACGATTCCCAAAATCCTATAATTTTGGAAGATTTGAGGTTCCTTAAGCTGAACTTATTGCTCCCTCTGCAGGCAACGATACAAATGAGTCACTTTGTTCATCATTCCAAATCGATTAACAAACCGCAGAGTGGCATGCGATGGATTTGGCAATCGAGAAGTTCCCTGTTGCGTGGAGGTCACCTCCGGCAAATAATAATAGTAGCCGCTAATAGGCAAAATTCCTCCACCGAAATCCGGCTGCCCTTTAACCGATATGGGCTGCAACTAAAACACAACGCACTCCACGACGGCCTGATGCTGGTAAGATCGTCAAGATCGACCAAGGTTGCCCGTCCAGGAGTCCTAGCAAATAGAAGCGCACCGCAGTTGCATTTGCTTCCAGCATCGTCGGTGTTCCCTTCACCGTTGGACAATGCTACAAAATCTATAACTACCAGTTCTGTAGCTGTGTTTTTGTGTATGTGTGATTCGTGGCTCCGTTTGGTTTTATTTCATCTTTTTTCTTCGATATTGTGTGAGCCTGTAACGATGACGATCATCCAATCAATTTAAGATCACCCATTCACACGGCGATCACGGCAATTCTTCGGATGGTTTTGGTCTCTCTGCATCAATCCCGCTATTTAACGAGTGCCCAAAATCGGAGCTACCAGGCTCACTGACCGTTCACTTTGTTTGTGGTTGGCATTTCAGTATGATGGTCGCGTTGTGTGTATGGGACGCCCTGTGACGGAGGAGCTTTCCATGCTTTAGCTTGTCCGCTTTATTTTCGATTAGCGCCACGATTCGGTGCGTTAAGCATACGTTAACAACATACCCGTCGGCGATTTGGAGACAACGGGGTGCGATTTTGAGAGATGTTCACATAATTTGTGAACGTAGCCACGAGCGACACCACTCGTTTGGATCTTTTGTTACGCTTCAAGGTCAC